>JAJIBD010003172.1:0-74816 GCA_021461705.1 Cryptotis parvus | reverse complement strand
TTGCTTGTGGGTTTGTTCAGACTGGCAGCTGAGAGTAGAACTGCAAACTTTGGGACTCTTTTATATTTGTCAAATGCTTTGTCATAAACGTGTGACTTTTTTTTTTTTTTTACTGTTTCTTGTCTTGGGGTTTTCCCAAGCATTGCTTCTGGACGTGCCGACAACATTTTGGTCTTTCTTGGCAACGCTGGCAGGTCAATGTGACCCAAGGATGTGATGCCACTCAGGTATCATGCTGGGATGCTGTGGGCCACCCCTGGCAGTGGCAGTGCTCGACCTCTGGGACTGGGTCCAGCAGTGTTTGGCAGTCCGTGAGCGAATGGGGGCATCAACCTTGAGTTGGCGATATGCAGGGGCAGGTCCTCACCCCACACCTGTCCTTGGGCCCCGGTTTTGATTTCTTGATGACAGGCCCTGAGTACTTATAAGATGCGTTAAGAACCAAAGGTGTAAGAACATGTCAGGACTGTGGGTCGGCAGCACCACAGTGGAGATTGTGTGCGTTGATTTTGCTATTGTTGCCTTTCGGATACTTTAGGGGCTTATTTTTTTATAATAGTTGCCTTTGGATAATGTTTGCTAGGAATTGATATATTAGTCATTAAGCCTTTATTGTCACATAAAAATCCCTGTTTACTCAAGAGAGAGACTGCGTTTAAATCAGAAGTGAATAAAAGAATGGTTTTGGTAGGTGTAATTTATTAACATTATGACTTTAATTAACTTGTACACAATCATGAATATGTGAAGTGCCCTTGGTTCCAAATGACAGGTACATTTTTTGGTAGATGCTCACCTTGAGCATTTTAACTATATTAAGACAATTCAATTTAGCAAATCTCCATATTTTTATATTCTTGAAACTATACACAAAATAATTTTAATTAAGTTTATTTGTGATATATGAGCCATGATACAGTTTATTTTACGGTTCATAGTATCAATTTTTCCTTCCAGCTATATTGGATTTAATGTTATTTCTCAAACCTTATAGAGGCTTAATTGACATATCATCGCATTGACAGCAAAGATCAATATTTGTATACACAGTGAAAAGGATCCCAATAAGTAACTACTAGCTGTCACCTCTCAAGGTTACAAATATTTCTTTTTCTGTGTGATAAGACATTTTAAGATTTATGCTCTTAGCGTCATTTAAATATGCCATGGATATTTATTGACTAGAGTTTCTCCAGCTCTACATTATATCCCGAGGACTGCAGCATGCTATATTTAGCTGCAACAGAAAAATCTGCCTTCTAAATGCATGTATAGTCTGAAAAAATGTGGAATTTAATACAATTATTTTGCCACCACCATTAAAGCTATACATAACATTTCTTTATCTTAAAATCTCCCTGGACTCAGCCTCAAAGAGCTACTGGCAGGAAATGACATGCCTTCAGTCATTATCATTTTAATCGTCCTGTATTTTGTGTCATAGGATTTTCCAGTACAGAGCCTGTACTGCTGAGCAGTCCCCCCGGAACTGACTCTGTCCCTACCGCTCTCTCCTTAGCCCTTCTCACCTTTCTATTCCCTCTGCCTAGAGAGCAGCTACTATTTGGGAAAGGGCCTCCCCAGCAGTGCTAAGGGGCTCGGGGTCCACTCCTGGATACTCAGCCAACCAGGTTGGAGAGCTAAGTGTAGGATTAGAAGCTGTGATGCTTCTTGGGGTTTTGATATTGGGGTTCGCCAGGGTCATACCTGACAAATGCCCTGGCGTCATGAACTGGGATACTGTGATCAAACCCTGTACTGTCTCCATTTCTCCTAGAGAGGTTGTTTGAAGAAAATGGACTTACTGGATTACGAGGGCTGACCATTCTGCAATTAGCAAAGGCAGATATGCAGACCAGCAATTCTGCCCTCAGCAGAGTTAGTGTTGCATCTGTTGGGGTTGGGATATGACTGCCCAAGTGATGCTTGATGATTCGGGGCCACGGCTGGTAATTTTCCGTCAACTTGACCATTTGCCTGAATGCCAGGACCTCCAAATGGGGAGTTGCTGGGGTCTTCTGGTGCTGGGGACCACCAGGTTCACCCAAGTGGTGCTCAGGCATCAACAGAGTCACAGCATGTAGTTATCTGAGGTCTCTGGAGCTACAGCTGGTGAGGTTCAGGGGTCCCTGTGTGTGACGGATACCATCCTGGTCAGTATTACTTGGCATACTGTAAAGTATTATGGAATACCAAATAATACTGCATTACCAAGGCAGAAAGACATGTGACCTCTGTACCGTCTCTCTGCCTTGGTAATACTGTACTGTGCAGGGAAGGGGGGTGAGCAGGAGTTAGCAGGGGTTACTCCTGGCTCTATATACCCAGGAATCACTTCCAGTAGGCTCGTGGGACCATATGGGGTGTCGGGATTGAAGCTGAATCTGCCATGCACACAGCAAAGACCCTCTCACTGTGCTATTGCTCTGGTCCTCTGATCTTTTATTCTCAAATCCAGAAACAGATTGGGTCAGAATTCTACCCTTTGAGAAACACCTAAGTATGACTGGTTGAGAAGCAGAGTGTTTTGGTTTAAATATCAATCACATCTAATGATAAAACATATTATGGTGACAGCCAGACAGGTGTTTGACCACGTAATTAGTCACTTAACCTCATCAGGTTGATATGCAAAAATAATTATCGGAGGTTAGGGAGATAGTACAGTGTTGAGGCACCTGCCCACTTATAACAAGCACCAGTTCAGTCCGAGGCACATGGCTCCCTGGGCATCTCTGGACGCTATGTTGGTGACCTCTGGGCACCGTGATGAAGCCCCGCAAAGGCCCTGGTGCTTCAGGGCCAGAGCAAAGATGCATTTTCCAGTTCAGGAACTCAAGCAAATAGACTGGGTGACTGAACATCGCTGAGAATGGCCTATGGTAACCCAGACACAGCCCAGGCAGCCCCACAGTCAAGAGGCGTTGCTACATGAAAACAATCTTTTATTCACTATCTTTTATTTCACTCACTATAGTTTAATGTTTATGAGCTCTGCCTATGTGATTGCATCCCTTATTAATACTTAGCTGCTTGTAATTTAATTAATTAGAAGTTTTGGTTGTAATTGGTCTGGATTCTTTAGATTGTCTATGTAATAGCTTTATTACATAGAATAAATACACTACATTCTCCATTTACTGGTTGATGAAAGGTTGGGTTCCTTTCAGTTTTTGTTGAAGTGAAAAATTGTTATGAACTATGAAAAATTGGACAGTTTCTCACATGCATTTTGAAAAACACTAACATGTTCTGAATTTGAATTCTTTGCTTGCTTGTGTACAAATGTCCACCTAGTGTTTATGTTTCCCTTAGCATCTGGAGAGCATGCCTGAATTTTTTCTATTATTCAATTTCCATGGCATAATTCTAATAAACAGGCAAAATGGTACTACTTATACATGTTTTTACATAGGCTCTCATTTGAGGTTTCCAATTTACGATTTGAGTACTTTTACTCCATTTTGCAGATGACAGAGTTCAAGTTCAGAATGTGTAGGTACTTACGAGGGGCGATTCTAGTGGAGCATTTCTTTCAGAATGTCTGAGTCCAAGCCCTGCTCACCTGTTCATTGGAGATAACCAGAGTGTGTCCAGAGAGGGATAAAATTACAATGGTGTGAGAAAAGAGACCTGGTAAAAGCACAATCAACTTGAAAAATGACTTTTCCTGATTCAGAAAGAACCCACTCTTCCCCCATCTTGCTGAAGCTGCAGACTGGAAACGTCCCTTAAGTGCTCCGATAAAGACCGGCCAGTTGCCTCTCCCAAGTCCCAGCACAGGAGGAGGCTCCACAACTAAGCGGTGTCTGGAGTTACCCTAGGCCCTTCTCAGTGATCCTCTTGCGGCCTCTCCATCTCCCGTGACTTAGGGAGAGAGACTGTGAGTTAGGGAGTTAGGGGAGAGGCTCTAGTGTCTGGCGGTCATTCTCATGGACACAGTATAATCTCCCCTTTCAATCTCTCTATTCCCTTATTCCCTTCCTAGTGACACCAGCCCTTGGCATGCCACCCCATCGTGTCCTTCCCGAGATGGGCACTCCTTGACTTCGGGAGTGTTATAGCAGCTCTCTGTGTTTGATTCAATCTATGGAACCCAACCTTTCATCAATTGCCAATCAGTCCCCTGATTCCTCCCTACCCACTCTTTGTAGATTCCGTTTTTGTACCTTGGACATTCAGATCAACTGTCATATTAGTATCATTCACTTCATCATGTCTGCACGGTCTCAGGGTATGTGTGGGGCGGTCTTTCCAGGATAGGAGGGAGCTTATCTCTTCTGTCAGCCCAGACAAGTCAGGAGTGTGAGGGAGCATTCTGGTAAGGCTGTGCTACTCGAAAGGGGCTGGAGCCCCGTCTGGGTCTACCGTGGAGGTCAGGAGTTTGCCAGTAGAAAGTTTTAAGACATGTGGCGGAGTGTCTCGGAGGGGACAGCAGCACTGACTCATTTGAGTTTGCAAGTTTATCAGTCTGCTGGCAGCTCCTTGTCTCTTTTAGCCAAGTAATTTGTACAGTTCAAAAATGCAGCTATTGTTAAGGAAATGATTTAAAGATGAATCACATGTTGATAGTATTTAGCACCTACTGAAAGGATTTGTTAAATTTTCTTTCTTGCAGGGTTGCATGGAAATATGTAAAAGCTCCCTTTAAAAGGATTTATATGAATATGCCTCATGTTATTACCGAGGGAGAGTTAAACTCTGGGGTGTCACTTATCTGCTGTTATTATTGTTGTACAACACTGCAGTGTTGGTGCATGGATCGAGCTCTTCCAGAGTTTGGTGGAGAACAACAGGTAAGGGTTTTCTCATCACGAGAAGAGAAATAACTGTGGGATGATGCATGTTCTACACCAGAAGGTTTTATTTTTTTATTTTTTTTAAGTATTTTATTATACCACCGTGAGATATACAAATAAAAAAGATATACAATTAAAAAGGTCATGTTTGGGTTTTGGTCATACAGTGTTTCAGCACCTGTCCCTCCACCAGTGCCCATCTCCCACCACCAACATCCCGGTTCCCTCCCCTTCCCCAGCCCTGCTCCATGGCAGGTTCTTTATTTCTTTCCCTTTCTCTCTCTTTCTCTTTTCCTTCCCTTCCAGACTATGGATTACAGAACATACATTAAAAGGTTGTCATGTGTATCCTTTTGCCTCTATTTAATGCTCAGTTCTAGGTTGGCATTAGTACCCTCGACTATTATTAGCACCCTGTTCCATTTTCTGTCTTACCTAAACTCTGACTCCCACACGTTTGTGATAATTTCCACCTTTGACAAGACCTCCTGATATATGTTTCACTTGACCTTGGATATTGGTATCATAATATGTACGTATATATTTTTGTTATGCAAATAAATGCAGTCATTCTGTATCTGTCTCTCTCCTTCTGGCTAATTTTCCCTCAACATAATCTTCTCCATGTCCATCCATTTATAGGCAAATTTTATAACTTCATTTTTCCTAACAGCTGCATAGTATTCCATTGTGTAGATGTACCAAAGCTTCTTTATCCAGTCATCGATTCTCGGGCACTCTGGTTGCTTCCCAGATTCTGGCTATTGTGAATAATGCTGCTATGAACATAAAAGTAGGGATGGTGTTTCCACTGCGTATTTTTTGGTTTCCCAGAGTAGATTCCCAGGAGTGGTATGGCTGGGTCAAATGGGAGTTCAATTTCTAGTCTTTGGAGGAAAGTCCATATTGTTTTCCAGAAAGGCTGTACCAGCCGGCATTCCCACCAACAATGGATGAGTGTCCCCTTTTCCCCACATCCACGCCAGCACTTGTTGTTCTTGCTCTTTTGAATATGTGCCAGTCTCCACCAGAAGGTTTTAAAGCAAACAGAAGGCATACACAAACACACACACACACATTTTTTTGTTCATTTGTTTTGCACAGGAGTAGAGGGGAAACGAAGTAATGAGTTGGATTAAGATTCCCTAGGCTTTCTGGAGAATTCTAGGTGATTTTATAGAAAATAAGCACCTATGCTAGTGTTTGCTGGTGCTGTGGGAAATATATGTAGGCAACTTGATATGAGAACATCAAAGCAGACTGGAATGTCTTCCATGTTCTATGCCTCTGAATCACAACGAGGGGCACATGAGTGCTGAGGCTAGAACTTGTTCTCAAGTGGCAAGATTGGTCTCTCAAACAGATTACAATTATATCTTGACTCTGCTTTAACTTCAGAAAGTACAAATAAGAATCCTTTTTCAAGCATCAGGATTCAGATATTTTTCTGTATAGTTAATTTCTGGCAGTGAGATCGAGGCCGATGAATCATTTGATAACTTTAAAGTTCCTTCATAAAAGCGTATTATTCTTCAACTTAAACACCAGGAAGCAGGATTTAGGATTTAAGTTAGATTTGACAGTTGGCGAATGGTGGGGGTTATTAACTACAAGATTTATTATGGAAACAGATGGTGAAGTGTCTCTGGAGTTCTTTAGTAGTTGTTTAGGTGTAGTCTCGCCTGAAGGTAGAGGGTATTCTTGGCACATTAAAGTTATATATCATAGATTTAAGCTATCTGTGCTCCTAGTGAAAGTACTGGTAATCTGTATGTCTTCTTTTGAAAAGCTGGCGACGTTTAGACCTAAGCTGCTCACCAGCTCTCTTCCTGGTTCAGAAGTATCATTAGGAAAAGAAGTAACATTATGTAAGACTTTACCAGTTTCTGAGGCACCAGACATTAAGCCTATAAACAAGAAGTAAGGGAATTTGGGAGGAAGAGTCGGTTCTGTAGTACTTTGTTTTCCCAAGCTGAGGAATCCCAGGAGAATAAAGGTAGAAGCTCAGTTAAAGGTCATTAATTTGAAGGACTTTACCATCTTCCAAACTGATGACCGATGCCAACCAAGGTCCTTTCCAATTGCCACCATGTCTCTTCTGCTGGCCTTTTTAGGTGGAAGGAACTAAATCTTCCTGTTAAGATTTGACAAAGTCAAATTTTCAGGACTGGAATTTGGCCATAGGAAGTCAACTTCAGATGAGAAAACTTCGGTAGACCCTAGTCTACTTACATAGTTATTATTTCCAGGAGAGCTTTCCCTGACAGGCTCGTGTCCTGCCTACTCTCTCTTATGACACTTCCAATGGGCCAGAGAAATAGGTGGGGTGCATATAAGAGAAGATGTGCCCAGGAGACAGTTCATGAAGGATATGATTGAAAAATAGTTTATTTTTGTCCACAGCCTGCAAATTACCCTTTCCACCCACCTCTTGTGGGTGGAAACCTGATATTTTCCTAGAAAAGTCCCTTCCTATAGACACTCATAGACACCTTGGTTTCTTTGAGGACATTAGCCCACTGTCTTCCTAAGTGTTGACTGGTTGATAATAAAGTTCAAAGAAGAAATAGAAGAAAGAAGAGGAGGAGAGAAAAAAGGAGAAGGAGAAGAAGAGGAAGAAAACGAAGAGCAAGAAGACAAAGAAGAAGCAGAAGCAGATGCAGATGAAGAGGAAGCAAAGAAGAAGGAGGGGAGGAGAAGAATAAGGAGAAGGAGGAGAAGGAGAAGAAGGAGAAGAACTAAGAGGAAAAGAGCAGGAGGAAGAGAAGAAAGGCAGAGGAGAGGTGGAAAAGGACGAGAAGAGGGAGGGGGTGGAGAAAGAGAAGGAGAGGGAGGAAAAGGAGGAAGAGAAAGAAAGGAGAAAACGGAAAAAAAACTTTGCTATTGTGTTGAGATCTGGGGTCCCCAGTTTTTTCAGAATAGTCTAGTGAAGAGCAAACTTACAAGGCTCCAATCCACATGGAAAGGGAGGAGTGAGGATGACTGTGTGGGAATGTTAGGTCCGCAGTGAGAGCACACTGTGTCTGGACCTGAAACCTCTTGGCTTATGAAGTTTTCAGGCGAATGGAACATACATCCAGAAGAATGGGCAGAGCAGTGATAGTCTGTCTGAAGCATAAGTAATGAGTGGGTATTTCTTGGTGAGAGGGTCTCATGAGCTTCCATTCTTTGAGATCACCACATTGATGGGCGTCACTTGTTTCCATTAGAAGAATAGTCAGTTGTTGCTGTGTTGTTTTCAGAGATTTTGTCAGGTTAGTGTAGAATGACTTATTCCTCCCTGATTGAAGCCCACCCTTGAATTCCTTAGCTAGTTCCCCTTTGAATTCAAAGAAGCCATACTTAGATTTGTGGGGACACAAAACCAGGAGAAGTAATGCAGCCCTGTGTCAAAGCGCTAAAGAGGTGTGTGAAGAGTTAAGTTACAGACTAGACACAGAAAATCAAAATTTGATGGCATAAAGTCTTGTAGTTCAGCTTTGAAAAATGAGTTAAAGGTTCAAGATGTAGCTCAATGTTGAAGTTCATGCCTCGCGTGCTTGAGAATCAAAGTGAAATCCCTAGAAAAGGGAAAAACAGTTTTATAATATGAAGCACTCATCACAGTCTATAGAGTGAGGCCATAAATAGTGCTGGGGAAGAAAAGGGGAGATGTTGTTTGGTTCCCTTAGAAAATGACTTGCAGAATGCTTGTAAATTAGTGGGCAATGAAATGTATTTATGCTGATCCAGATCTATAGTATAATGGGAAGGGCGATTGCTTTGCATGTGGATGACACAGGTTACGTTCCTGCCATCTTCTGTGGTCCCCATGAGGCTTGCCAGGCAAGATCCCTGAGTATCACCAGGTATGGTCCCTGAAAAACGAATCCAAACCAAACAAAAATATCCATGCACATATTAAGTACTACAATTACACATATGCTCAGGGGCTCGCGTGAGTCAGCTGCAGACTCATGCTGAGGGCTGCAGTGTTTGCTGGGAAGGCGGGTCTGTTTGGTGCTCATCCATGTGTCCCTTGGGGTCTATCACAGCAGTCGGCAAGGGTTTCTCAGGCTGCATATTCTTTACACACTTTAGTGTGTTGCTCTTTATATCATCATAAACATACCATTCCCATATAGGGTTAAAATTCTTTCTCTTTATTTCCTTGGTCATCAAGTTATGTAAATAGTTGAGCTCAACTGCACACATCTATTCCATAACCTCACCCTAGGAAGAAATTGTTTTTCCTCAAGTAAAATTTTCTAGAGGTAATTCTAGTTTAATCTTATTATGGGACGATTTTTCGTCAGGATGCTTATATGTTCATTTCAAGCCTAGCTGGCACTAATAATTGCTTTTAGTTCCTGGATTGCGCTATAATAGTTTTCCCTTGCTGACATGTAGTTTTATAGTTGCATACTACATGCTTGATTTTGTGAGAAATTCAGAGCAGAATAGTTCTAATTTGAGGAAGAGAAAATTAACATTCTTGCTAATATTAATTATTTATACTTCTCAAATTTTATTAATTCATTCATTATTAATAAATTGAGTTCTGTGAATATTGTAATTTGGGTAAGGGAGAAAAGAATGATTCCAAGTGGGATTCTACATTTAGCACAATATTCTGAAGCTAGATAATGTGATCTTATTTTAAAATGAGACTTAAGTGATACTTTCCTTTGCTAAATTACAAAGCTGTGATAATTATAAAGATGTGTTGGTTTGTACAAACAACACACGATAATTGTGGCAACTCTAGATTGTACAAGTCTACAAGACTCTGCCCCTACGGGCTTAGGATCCTTATCACTCCGCCAACAAAATTTGGACATAAATAAATATTGACAACATGAAGGAAATTGCTTTTGCTAGCTTTCTAGGTTATTGCATGAAATCTACGGAGACTTAAGACGTTTTGTTTTTTTCTTTTAGGATAAACCACTTGAACCCAAGAAAGGAAATCATTACTATTGTGCACACTAGCTTATACCAACAGCAGTGAAATAGAGAGAAAAGCAGTTTGGAAATAGAGCAAACTAAAGCAACACAGCATAGGCTTGATTATGGCTGTCTCAGAATCCGTCTAACCCAGCTCAAATAATAACACCCACAGGGGACTGTATGGCTGTACCAAATCCTCCAGGCTGTGCGAAGGCAAGGACCTGTACCCGCCCCTGTGGGTATACGGATGGACCAAATCCATGATGATACAATACCTGACAGCTCATGAAACATCCTGACTAGGAGCTTTGAGGATACGATAGCACAGATGGTTCAGTGAAGTCTAGAGCTGGACTATCATCCCAGCCTGGAGAACAAATTAGTCCGTCAGGTAGGTACTCCAGGATGTGAATTCTGCAGTCCCAGGGGGCAGAGAGGCAGCTTCTAAGCTTCTACTGGAGGGGAAAAGCCCATAAATCATTACAGGAATATAAAGAACACATGGAAGTACTGGGGATGCACTCTGACTCTAAGGATGGGAACAGCAAAGTGAGTGACTGCACAACAAATCCTTGCCAACATATCAGATGATTGACAGAGAGGCTTAAAGTTACCAGTGGGAGGCGATAGCACGGCAGGAAGGCTGTTTGTCTTGCCTAAGGCTGATCTGGGTTCAATCCCTGGCATGCCATAGGGGTTCCCGAGCACTCTCAGGGGAAACTCCTGAGCACAGAGCCAAGAATAACCCCTGAACATCATCAAGTGTGACCTAAAAAAAGCCAAAAAAAGAGTAATAAATAAAGTTGCCAGTGGGATAAAGTTACCAGTCAGCTGACCCCAGCCAAGAAATGGTTCTTGGGCCCTGGGGGTGTGGGGTTATGCTCCAGGGGGTGGGTGTCTCAGTATATTTAACCTCACCCTCAAGGGGACATGGGGGTAAGGAAGTTTGGGGAGGAGATGTGGAAGGACCCCATGCCCACACAGAGGAAGCTTCATCTCATCCCACTGAGACTCCAATTTGAGCATCCACTCTCCATAATCTAAGGTAGTCTGGGGGTGCTGTTGCTGAGCTTTGACCTGCGGAAGCTGTGAGTAAAGTTGTTGCTGACAGCAGTGAAGACCATCTTGGCCATAGAGAACAAGAAAGGCGGGTGTCCTTGCTGGGCACACACTGGGCCCAAAGGAGGCCTGAGCCCTCTGGCAAGTGGGAGCTCCTTCAGCTTTAGTCCGGGAAACCCTGGTGAAACATGTTCTAGAAGTGTTCCTCAAGCGCAGAGTCCACACACTCTCAGGAGAGGGTGCAGTGACTGGGAAAGAAACTGGGGCAGTCTTTCTAGAGTCTCTCTTGTAAGTGCTGAGAGCACAGTTCTGCTGTGGTTGGGAATGGGTACACAGTGGAAGAGATCCTAAAGTCCTGATGGGATGGGGAAAGTGCAGAGATAATGCTTAAAGAGCTTTGCAGAGAGACAGGGAAATTGGTTGATGGTTCATCAACAACATTTGAAGGTAAGACTGGATTTCTGGGGGGGAATCTCTCAACAATGCTGTTCTGCAGCCTGGGAGTTAGGAGTGGGGGGGTCCCAGATGGACCCCAGCTATGTTCTGTCAAAGGATGGTTTGTCTTAACCAAAGGACATTTTAAGTTATTTTCTGTTTTCCTATGGCATTGTAGCACAGTAGAGTGTTTCATTTTTCTTCCTATCATCTTTTAACTATCTTTTTATTGACTTTCCTAAAATGATTCCCTGTGCTCTGCCCAGATGAACTTTGGAGGCAATCTCCTGGGTACCAGAACAGATTGGAGCCAACCTGGTGGCAACCTTTTTAGGTACATTGCTTTTACCAGTGCATTTCGAAACACAGTTTCCTTCTTGGATTTCGTGGAACCACCAACTTCATTGAGAAGGAACTTGGTTTCTGGAAAATGACCTTAACCTCCTGCCTCAAAGCTCTCCAAGCTTTCATGAGAAGAACTTGGACATGATGGTCTCTCATCAGCTGTCTTTTACCTTACAAAGTTATCTGTATTGAACGTAAACCAACCGATTAACTTTCGTGGAGGTGGATGGGTTTCTGGAGCGATAGAATTTATTTCTGAATCCGACAGATCAAAGTGTTTAAAGACAGTCAGTTTATATGTCTCTTAATCTCTTCTTCCCTAGACGAAGCCAGCTCAAATTCTCAACATTACCCGTGTATTCAGTTGTCCTTCAAATGTCAAGTTTCCTTCTTTGACTTTCTTGGCTGCATTCCCTGCATGGAGCCATATGTTGCTACGTCTTTCTTGCAAGCGTGGGCATGATTACTGAGACCAAGCCCTCCAGGTGTCTGACCATCAAAACAAAGAGCAGAAGCTCGTCTCCATTTTCTGTAATCAGGAAATTGCTAGCAATTACTTTGGAGATAACCTTTTTTCTAAGCTTCTTTCCCTCTCCCCTAGTCTTCCTCATTCTTCCCTAAACCTGCATGCGGCGATTCTTCCATTTAATACACATCTACTGAGCATTTTTTTTTTTTTTTTTTCTTTTTTGGGTCACACCCGGCGATGCTCAGGGGTTACTCCTGGCTCTGCACTCAGGAATTACCTCCTGGCAGTGCTCAGGGGAACATATGGGATGACGGGATCGAACCCAGGCTGACACAGGCCAGCCGCGTGCAAGGTAAACGCCCGACCCGCTGGGCTATCTCTCCGGCCCCTACTGAGCATTCTTTAAGTGTCTCGATGCATTTGAGTTTAAGGGAAGATCATAAGCCTATCACGAAGGAGAATGGAGTCTAGAGGAAATTACAAGGAAGCGGAGTTGAAGGTAAGGGCCAGGGATGCTTCTCTCTTTGGAGGAAGGAAGAATGTGAAGGCAATGGATAGAAGATAATTGTATGATACGTTCAGTTACCCAAAGAACTTGACGTTAGAGTCAGTTCTGAGCACTGGAGTGACAGCAGTCAAGAAAAACTGTTTTTTCTTCTTTGGAGTCTTTATTCCATTCACTGTCGATCAGAAAGCAAAAGGACGCCCCAGATAAAAACCACGCTTCTCTAGAACAGGGCCATGTCAGCCTGGGCATGTTGGGCAAACCCAACCTGTCACCTGCTTATTTACAGAGCTCTACTGTATCCGAGCTAGCTTCTGTGCTTACCTGGTGCTTAACACTGCTCTGATGTTTCAGTGGTCAGTCTGGATCATTGCTTTCAGAGAGATACACAGAAAGTGCTTCCCTTCAAGGGAATATACCTTAGAACCAGCTAAGGAAAATAAAGCCAGTATGGGAGGAATCACAAGCCTGATGAAAAAAGGAAAGGGATGCTCTCAGAGGAGGCCTTGTGGAGCGGGTGACATCTAAACCAGATCCTAGAACTGCTGGAGCAAGCCCTTTGGAGGAAGAACAGTCTGGATAAGAATGTGCAATGGATGGTCCTGAGGAGAGATCAGTGTCTTGCTTGTAACTGAGCAGGGGCAGGGGAGAGTGAGAGAGAGAGAGAGTGAGAGAGAGCGAGAGGGAGAGGGGAGAGGACAGAGAGAGGACAGAGAGAGTCTTGATTTCTCTGTCCAGATACTCTTTTCGGGAAAGAAAGCAGAGTGGGTGGGGTTAGGGCAATGGTGCTGCTTAGCCCTTAGCATTGGCAGTAGGTGCCATACAGGAGGAGGAGGGTGGGGGAGTGGTTTTATGTGTATGGTGAGGACAGTGAGCAGGGAAAAGATCCTGGGTGTTATTCATAATAGAGTCAGTGTGATATACTATGACTTAGGTGTGTGATGAAGGGAAGCAACACTACTTCTAATCAGAGGTTAACACTTTAAAATTGGAATAAAACTATTATGAAGTAATTTCAAGTGCACAGAAAGCTGAAACTTATTTCCAGTGCCATTAATTCTAGCGTTACCTAGATTTCTCTATTAAACTTTCATTGCTTTTACTGTATTTCCTCCATCTTGATGTGTTTATACATGCATGTGATAGATATGTATAAGATATAAGCATATAAATATACACCTTCACTGTCTGTATCACTGTCTTCCCGTTCATCATCGATTTGCTCGAGCGGGCCCAGTAACATCTCCATATGTCCTGTCTCATGCTAATAGAGCCCAAGGGCATCTGCTTGCTCCAGGAACATAAAGAGCCTCAATCCATTCCGGAATGAGGTCTATAATTGTTACTGGTATCTGGCATATCAAATACAACACGGGTAGCTTGCCGGGCTCTGCCTTGCAGGTAGCATACTCTTGTAGTTATCTCTAAGTCCAGCATTTCTTGATGAACCGCGTGGCGTCAAGCATCTCAATTTATAAGGTGTATATAAATATACACCTTATATAGGTATATTTTGCCTTAAATAACTAGAAACTACACTTTTAAGACTCTTACTAAACTTATAAGTGTCTTTTCAAAGAAAGAGATAGTTTCATAATTTTCTTTTTTTTAATTTTTTTATTTTTACAATTACAAAGATATACAATTAAAAAGTTCATATTTGGGTTTTGGTCATACAGTGTAGCAGCACCCATCCCGCCACCAGTGCCCATCTCCCACCACCAACGTCCCCGGCTCCCTCCCCCTCCCCCAGCCCTCCTTCATGGCAGGTTCTTTATTTTTTTCCATTTCTCTATCTTTCTCTTTTCCTTCCTCTCCAGACTATGGATTACAGAACATACATTAAAGGGTTGTCATGTGTATCCTTTTGCCTCTATTTAATGCTCAGTTCTAGGTTGGCATTAGTACCCTCACAATTGTTAGCACACTGTACCATTTTCTGTCTTACCTAGCCTCTGACTCCCACACACGTTTGTGATAATTTCCACCTTTGACAGGACCTCCTGATGTATGTTTCACTTGACCTTGGATATTGGTATCATAATATGTACCTATATATTTATGTTATGCAGATAAATGCAGTCATTCTAAAAACTGTCTCTCTCCTTCTGGCTAATTTCGCTCAACATAATCTTCTCCATGTCCATCCATTTGTAGGCAAATTTTATAACTTCATTTTTCCTAACAGCTGCATAGTATTCCATTGTGTAGATGTACCAAAGCTTTTTTATCCAGTCATCTATTTTCGGGCACTCTGGGTTGCTTCCAGATTCTGGCTATTGTGAATAATGCTGCTATGAACATAAAAGTAGGGATGGTGTTTCCGCTGCGTATTTTTGGTTTCCCAGAGTAGATTCCCAGGAGTGGTATGGTTGGGTCAAATGGGGAGTTCAACTTCTAGTCTTTGGAGGAATGTCCATATTGCTTTCCAGAAAGGCTGTACCAGCCGGCATTCCCACCAACAATGGATGAGTGTCCCCTTTTCCCACACCCACGCCAGCACTTGTTGTTCTTGTTCTTTTGAATATGTGCCAGTCTCTGTGGTGTAAAGTGGTATCTCATTGTTGTTTTGATTTGTATCTCTCTGATGATTAGTGATGATGAGCATTTTTTCATATGTTTTTTGGCCATTCGAATTTCTTCCTTGCTGAAGTTTCTGTTCATTTCTGATCCCCATTTTTTGATGGGGTTGTTTGTTTTCTTCTTGTAAAAGTTCTACCAGTGCCTGATATATCCTGGATATTAACCCCTTATCAGATGAGTATTGGGTGAATATTCTTTCCCATTCTGTGGACTGCTTTTGTATCTTAGTCACTGTTTCTTTTGAGGTGCAGAAGCTTTTTAGTTTCATGTAGTCCCATATATTTATCTTTTCTTCTAGTTGCTGGAGCCCAACCCAGGCAGAAAAAAGGAAATAATAAAACTTAGAGAGGAAATCAATGAGTTGGAAACCAAAAAAACAATCCAAAAGATTAATGAAACCAAGAGCTGGTTTTTTGAAAAAATAAACAAGATTGACAAACCATTGGCAAGACTTGTAAGGACAGGGAAAGAGAGAACCCAAATAAACAGAATCAGAAATAAAAAGGGTGACATCACAACAGAAACCACAGAAATCCAAAAGATCATCAGAGATTACTTTGAGAGCCTGTATGCCGTGAAACATGAGAATCTAGAAGAAATGGATCAATTCCTGAAGTCCTATAACCTCCCACGGCTGAAACAAGAAGACCTCCAATACCTGAATAAGCCTATCACCATTGAGGAAATAGAAAAAGTAATTAAAAGACTTCCCAAACACAAAAGCCCAGGTCCAGACGGATTCCCTAGTGAACTCTACCAAACCTTTAAGGAGGGACCTACTGCCAGTCCTGTTCAAGCTCTTCCAGGAAATAGAAGAAACAGAAACACTCCCAAACAGCTTCTACGAGGCACATATCACCCTGATACCCAAAGCAGGGAGAGACAACACAAAGAAAGAAAACTACAGACCAATATCCCTGATGAACACGGATGCTAAGATCTTCAACAAAATACTAGCAAACAGAATCCAAAGACTCATCAAGAAGATTATACATCATGACCAAGTAGGATTCATCCCGGGTATGCAAGGATGGTTCAACATTCGCAAGTCAATCAACATAATACATCATATCAATAAGAGAAAAAATAAAAAACCATATGATCCTATCAATAGACGCAGAGAAAGCATTTGACAAGATCCAGCACCCGTTCATGATTAAAACCCTCCAGAAAATGGGAATTGAAGGGACTTTCCTCAAGATTGTTACAGTCATCTACCAAAAGCCCACAGCGAGCATCATTCTCAATGGGGAAAAGTTGAAAGCCTTCCCCTGAGATCAGGGACAAGACAAGGTTGCCCACTCTCACCTCTTTTATTCAATATAGTACTGGAAGTACTTGCGATAGCAATCAGAGAAGAAAAGGACATCAAGGGCATCCAGATAGGGCAAGGAAGAAGTCAAGCTATCATTATTTGCAGATGACATGATATTATACCTAGAGAACCCTAAACTCTCTACCAAAAACTCCTAGAAACAATAGACGATATAGTAGAGTGGCAGGATACAAAATCAACACGCAAAAGTCGGTGGCTTTCCTATATACAAATAACGAAAGAGAAGAAAGGGATATTAAGGAAACAATTCCATTCACAATTGTGCCACAGAAAATCAAATACCTAGGAATCAACTTACCCAAGTGTGTAAAGGACCTGTACAAAGAAAACTACAAGACACTGCTCCAAGAGATAAAAGAGGACACAAGGAAATGGAAACACATTCCCTGCTCATGGATGGGGAGAATCAACATTATCAAAATGGTAATACTCCCTAGAGCTCTATACAGATTCAATGCAGTCCCTATGAGTATACCCATGACATTCTTCAAAGAAATTGACCAAACAATCCTGAAATTTGTATGGAACGATAAACCCCCAAGGATAGCTAAAGCAATCCTCGGGAAAAAGAAGATGGGAGGCATCACCTTACCCAACTTCACACTGTACTACAAGGCAGTAGTAATTAAAACAGCATGGTATTGGAATAAAAACAGACCCGTGGACCTATGGAATAGAATTGAGTATCCTGACACCCAACCTCAAACACATGATCATTTAATCTTTTGATAAAGGTGCAACGAGTCTAAAATGGAGTAAGGAAAGCCTCTTCAATAAGTGGTGTTGGGAAAACTGGGCAGCGACATGTAAAAAAAATGAATTTGGACCTGTGTCTAACACCATGCACAAAAATCAGATCAAAGTGGATTAAAGATCTCAATATCAGACTTGAATCCATAAAGTACATTGAAGAAAATATAGGAAAAACCCTCCATGACATTGAAGCTAAAGGCATCTTCAAAGATGAAACATCTCTAACAAAGCAACTAGAAGAAAAGATAAATATATGGGACTACATAATTTTCTAGATATCACATGATGATTTCTATTTGTTATTCAGAATAAATATTTTCTTGGTGCTAATATATGTTTGAGCATCTTTCAGCTTTCTAATAACTAGAGAGGGGGATATATTATTGAGAATAATCATGGAATACTCTGGGATATCAAAAGCAAGCAGGATGGCTTTTGACACGTGGAAGTTTAAATTGCCAGACACTTAAGAGAATGTGGATAGTAATTGGAGTAGAGTTTTGATGATGGATTCCTAAATCATAAGAGATAAATGTACTTAAGAAATATCTAAGATCATTTGGGTAGGAGTGTGTAGGCAAACATTGATGGACTGGAGAAACTAATTTAAGAAGAGCAAGTAGAGAACATGAAGATGATAATATAATAAACATGGGAAGAAAGTAATGTCTGAAGGAAGTTTTGTGAATTATGGAGTTTGTGATTCATTGATTCCATTGAAAGCATCCCAGCATTTTCTGCCAATGAAAACTTAATAAAGATGAAAGATGCTACAGGAGAAATGGTTGTAATACTAAAACCTCTGAGGGGATGTGGTCTGGATCCTGTAACGGAAGCTGTGGCACAGAATCTTCCTTTGTTATGACATGTTGGAAGGCGGAAATGTCCGTGGATGATGAATTATTGTGGATGAAAGAAATCTCTCTCTCTATTTCTCTCTCCCTCTTTCCTCCTCCCCTCTCTAGTTCTCTCTCTCTCCCCTCTGTCTCTGCACGTTATAGATATCAAGGACTTGTTGAAAGTGTTGATGAAGAAGATGAAATGGTGGATGACTGAGGTGAGTGGAATCCCTGAGAGGTAGAGAAAGAGAGACAGTTATTCTGTGGATTGAGGATATCAAGGTTTCCAGGAACAGTTTGACCCGTCAACTGAAACCCAAGACCCATCTTCGAACCTGTGTTTACTCCATTTGCTTTTAGCTTTTCTTGCAAAGAGTACCACCTTGATTGGAACCAGGGTTAAGTATTTGCCAACAGGTACAAAAAAGGGCAGGGAGCTGACCAGTTCCTTTGAAATGCTGACCATATGAGGGAGCAACTCAATTTATTGAGGAAGAATTAAGGAACAAGAGTGGGTGAGGGACAGTGGTAAGATGTGAAACCACATGGTTATGGGAACTTATGTGGTTGGGGGCAGACATATTTTTTGCGCTTATAAATGAGAATTTAATTTTATTGAACTGAAAAGCATTGTATTTTAAGTTCCAGGCTTGAATCAATGAAAATCAACACAATGTCATCAAATTAAGCAGTCATCATTCTCATCAAAAGCACAATCAGTGCTATCAAATCCACCAATTAAGTGTGGTGTTCTATTGTTCATTGCACAGTTGCCTTTTGGTTGCACTGTCTCCCCACTCCCACCACTTCACCAACACCTTACCTTTGGTATCTACTGTTTGGTTTTATGATCCCAAGGCTTATTTATTTAATTCATTTATCATCTCTGCATAGAACATTAATAAAACAATATGATATGTATCTTCTATTTAAAAAAAGTACAGCACATTCGATGATAAATGGAACCATTTTATCTATCCATATGGCTATTTAATATATTATTATAAATTATAGCAATGGGATATTATATACTAGTAATAGTAAAACTATCTGTTAATGGTATAGTAGCCTTACTCAGTAGTACTATTCCATATTATATACTAGTAGTAAAACCATCTGTCAATAGTATAGTAGCCTTATTCAATAGTACTATTCCATATTGTATACTAGTAATAGTAAAACTGTCTTTCAATAGTATAGTAGCCTTACTCAGTAGTACTATTCCATGTTATATACATGTAATGTATAGTAGCCTTTCTCAGTGGCACTACTCCATCCTTTGTCCCATATTTATCCATTCAGCAGGCAGTGGGCACTCAGGAGGTTTCCAGTTCTTGGTTATAGTATACATGTGGGTGAAGACACATTTGGACATTAGTGACTTAGTATTTACTCATGACTAAATCACCTTCAATGATTAGGTTCTCATCTGATGGAAAATTTAAGGCTGGTCATTCCAAGTGGCAGTGTTTGGAGACAGAGCTCCTGGGACACAACTTGCTTTCAGAGGAGAGTGATCTTGTCCAGAGCATGTAAATGCTGCAGTGAGGTAGGTATGGGGAGGAAGTAGAATGCCTTGAGCAGCCCCGGGGACAGCATTCACATAGGCTGGGAAGAAGCATGTCTGGGAAAGCCTCTCCTAGGTGGTGGGCGTAGGAACTGAGTCTGGTTGATATCTGTGTTGTATGTATTTGACATGAGGGTTTCACATATCATTTTGCCACTCCAAAATAGAGTTGAGGAACTTCCTTATTTTTGTGTCCTTGTGGGCTCTTCCCGGGAACTTGCTCCACATGACCGGTGGTTCTCTCAAGTCCTTTATGATACTGACGGAGGATCTGAGTCTCTGGACACCGTTTCAGAAGAAACTGAAATTACTAAATAGAGACCCTGGATGTGAGACTCTTATACCCAGAAGGAAGGCCAGTTAGTCCTTTCCTGACTCCACCCTCTGTTGCTTCCAGATCTGTTTCCAGAGTTCTCTTGTGTTTCAATGTGCAGTGACAATACATATATCTCTGGTCAGACACCTGTGGCTCTTGACCAGACACCAGGAACTCAGGTGAGGGCGGAGTTTCTGCCTGACTGCCCTGTGCTAGGCTGATGGGGCGTCCTGGAAGGAGGGGCAAGTTTTGGTCTTCGCCTGCTCCCCTTCAGACTCTCAGAGGCCGGAAAACCTCATGCAACCCACCACAGTCATCCTCAAGGTCTGAACTGCACAGCTAGACACAGCCAGGCCCAAGAGAGAGGCCGAATTCAAGCCCAGGTATGCGAGACTCGGCGATCACGCCAACCAGGCTTTTCAGGGGAGCTGAAACTAGGGGCTGCCGCCCCCACTTTGGCTCCCTCCACAAAGGGCTGGCGGCCCCACCCAGAACTGCTGCTAAGGGGGCCGGAGCGATAGCCCAGAGGGTAGGGCGTTTGCCTTGCACGTGGCCGGCCTGTGCCGGCCCCGGGTTTGATGCCTGGCATCCCATATGGTTCCCCGAGCACCGCCAGGAGTAATTCCTGAGTGCAGAGCCAGGAGTAACCCCTGAGCATCGCCGGGTGTGACCCAAAAAGCAAAAAAAAAAATCTTTAAAATAAAAAAAAGAACTGCTGCTAAGGCTCTCAGCCAGTTACCAGGTACTCAGGCTCAGCGCAAAATTTCTGTCTGCCCATCCTGTGCTAGGATGATGGGGCATTCTGGAAGTGGGACAGGTTTTGGTCCTCACCTGCCCTCCCTACTCTCAGAGCTGGACAACCTCGTGCAACACAATCACAGTCACCCTCAAGGTTCGGACCGCACAGCTGGACACAGCCCGATCCCCATGGCGCGTGGGCACAAGGGATATCTCAAACCTGGTATACCACAAGTGTGTGGGAGTCAGAGGTTAGGTAAGACAGAGAAGGGAACAGTGTGCTGATAATAGTAAAAATGATAATACCAGCTGAGAACTGAGCATTGAATATAGGCAAAAAGATACACATAATAATCTCCATAGAGGCAGGATACGCAGTGGGCAGGGAATCGGGGGCATTGGTGGAGGGAAATGGGCACTGGTGGAGGGATGGGTGCTGGAACACTGTATGACCAAAACTCAAACATGAACATCTTTGTAATTGTATATCTCGTGGGTCGTATAATAAAATATTGATTAAAAATAAAAAATTTTTTGTTATATAAATTGGAAAAAAAACCAAAATGGAGTTGAAACAGCTTTTCCTTGCTTCATTTGTCAAGCAGGTTATTTCCATTCCACTGAAGAGCTTAACCTGCACATCATCTTCAGAGTCTTCCTCCGAGTTTCCTACACATCCTCTTGTTCTGACTGCTACAGTTTATCAACTGTCGATCTCAAAGGTACAGGGTATTGAAATGTTGTGCTTTGCAGAGAAACTAATCTAAAAGATATTTATGTCTTTACGATTGATATTTGAATAAAGAAGATTATTTGATGCAATTTGTAGTGTGACACTATATAATCAAAAAATCTTTTAAAAAACTATTTGATAAAGAAATAAATCATCTTTTAAAAGCAGAGAATAGAAAATAGCCCAAACTTGAAACTAGTACTGATGCATGACAACTAGGTATGATCTTAAGGTCATAACCTGCCCCTAAACACCTGTTTTCTAGGTAGTTCTTGACTAATGTCAACTTTGAGAGCTTTATAGCAAGTTCATTGGGACATGCAGAACTTTACTTTCTCCATTCTCAGTTGCACTGCTGGAATTAAAGCCAGGCAGATTTGGTTTGCTTGGTAATTCGCTTCAGTGAACAAAAAAGAATGCTATCATTGATTATAGAGAACAAAAAACTAGCAGTAAGATTCAATAAATACACATTTACAACCAATTACTTTAAGGTTTTAATTTAATTTGGTTCCTTGCTTGAAGCCAAACCTTGTCCTAAACTAATGGGTAGATTCTGCACTTGTGAAAGTTTTAATTACTTGGTAGTTCTCTCTGAGACTCAGAAGAGAATCAAGCTTATGTTTTTTGCCTCTCATCATAATCCCTGGATAAAGGCGAGCAGGATTCTTTTGAGAGATGAGGCTTTTGAAGGGGAATGCATATGTAATTGGTTGTGTGGTTTGGATGAGGAGGAAAGAGATTTAAAATTGGTGGGCCTCATTTAAGGTTTAAAATGCAAGTTTTAATCAAGCACAGATCTTAAAAAGCATAAGGGTCACTGCCAAGGATTGGTTGTAATATAGCTCACAGAATGTATTTCAAGTGTGTTATATTAGCTTTTGGAGTTCCTTACTGTAGCCAGGTTTCATGTAACTTAATGCAGGGGAAATAGCAATTGAAACATGATACACTCAGCTAAGGTGTTCCTTTCTTTGTATGAAAATGGAAACAACACACTGAAATATCCTGATTCTAATTGCCCATTTTACCACTAAAATAAATAACATGCTTTCACAAAGTAATGTTCTTTATTAGTTTGTATAATGGATTATTGTCCCCCCATAGAGCAGAAGCCCAGTCATCTTTTACGAATCAACTAAGACATTTATTTCCTTGCGTGAAGCTATAATACCTACTAAAGGTGACCTGCTCATAATTATTTGAAAGTGTCGCTCAATACTTAAGCTAAAGTTGCTGGGGACATCATGGCATTCAGTGAGCGTTGCCCCACAAGTGTTGAGCACTTGCATTACCACAGCACAACACACTTGATCCTCTGATTCGTGCCAAGGTGGGGAGTTTGGCCTAAGTGATAGCTACAGATTAGAATCCTGCTTCTCGGTTAAGGAAGGACTGTCCTTTGGTGACTTGTGGCAATTGCCACAGAATTTTTTCCCGAACGGGTAGGATATTTGACTCAGCAGACATTGCTGCACCAGGGATCAAGCCCACAGCCTCCTAACTTGCCTCCTGACACATTTAAGCCAACTGGGCCCTTCTAGGCCCTAGAGAAACCTTTGGGAAGAGAAATCTTTGAGAAGAGAAACCTTTGGAGAGAAATCTTCCCAACGGGAGGGTGTCAGTGAACAGAGAACAGGGATGTTCTGAAATATCTTACAATGAGTAGGTCAGTGCCCAATGACCTCGATGACAGAAGATGATGCCATTTGAAATGCCAGCGGTGCTGAGATTGGTCAGCCCCACTGTAGAGAGAACGCACGGCCAGCAGCGTGCCTCAGTTAGCACAATAGAGACTTGCGGTCATGAGCTTCTCACCTGTCCATTGGCGCCTGGAGGTGGAACACGTTGGAGGCTCTGCTGCTGTGCAGGAATTCCCTTGGCAGCAAGAGCTGGGTTTCCCCGTGGTGGAAGCCTTCGTGTGCACACTGGGAGAAGCAAGAGCTAATCTAGACGAGGGCTCTGGAAACATTTCTACTCACGAGCCTTTGCTGCCTGACAAGTGTTTCTTCAGTGCTGGGCGTACTGCTGCGTATAAACTGGGTGTGCCAGTCAAGTATAGACGGATCTGAAATCACAAAGAGCTTTATTTTAAAACAAACTTTGGGTGAAGTTGTTGACCCCCTAGGAAGGGTCACACCTCACTGTTTAGGAAAGGAGGGCACAGAATGACTAAGACATTTGAAGTTCGCAGCATTGTGAATGTAACTGAAGCAAAACTTTCAGCCCAATGAGTGGTCAGATGGCAAAGGGCTCGATCTGTGTCCTTTACCTGTGGAGAACCATGCAAGGGCTAAGATGGGGGGCAGTTGTGTGAGCACGTTGAGCTTTAGGTTCTGCTGAGAGTCTTGTGGAACATACCTGGAGCGTGACCCTCAGAGCCTGTTAGATCAATCATTGTGCCTGGTAAAAAGGGCTTCATTATTTGAAAAACACTGTTCTAGTAGAGAAGGGATAATGGGTTCAATAATGCATCTTTGAAGCCATCTAGGAAGCAAAAGAACGTTCCTTTGTAATGGCAACATCCATGAAGGTCGCCTTCGGATGCAGACTGGATGGTGTCCACCTATGAGATCAGATATCAGTGTTGAAAGAGATGGTGAATTCAGCTTGCACTTGGTACTGGTTCCTGTAGGTCTCTTGGTGAGGAATCAGAGTCCTAGGGAGGAATGCTTGGCTGTTCCCAAGTGTCCAGGGCACACTCAAAAGGAAAGGACACACTTGAGGATCACCTCGACTCCTGGTGGGGCAGCTTTCAGCAGGTTCATGAAGAAAACCAAGAACTAAACAGATATTGAGCAGAAACTGAGAACATTCTGACAGTGCTATGGGCTCAATGTCCATGTCCCCCGTGGAGTTCTTCTGTTGAACTTACTCTTAATATTGATACTTAGCAAATGGGCTGTGGGGAAGTGGCCAGAACAGTTATGTCGCGAGACTTGCGGGAACCCTCTTGGACTTTCTGCTAAGTGAAGAACCAAGGACAAAACTGTCTGCAGACCACAGGTACTGAATCTGAACATGCCCGAGCCTTCAGAGCAAGGGAGCTCTCTCTCACCAAGAGTCACTGTGGTATTGTCATAAGCCATCTTATCTTATGTGGTGTTAGGGGTGTTCCAATAAATGTCCACAGACTGATGCCCATCTTCGACAGAATGATGTTGTAAGCCACTGAAATTCACAAGGAGTCCATAAAGGAGATCTTCTGGTACGGCCCGTATCAGAGAAGTGATGGTCTCATGTCATATGTAAGACTCTGAGCCCAGTGAGAGGGCAGCAAGGGAGTTGTCCTTTCAAGGGCTATGTTCAAGTGGCATCATACAGGGGCTTATAACCGTGTCCAAAGCCCCAGTGCACATTCTTCAGAATCGTCTGGAGATAAAAAGTGAGCGGAGGAGAACTAGCTTTTCTTTTAGCTGGGATTCAAGTGGGAGTGCTTATCTACCCAGATACAAGGCCAGCAGTGTTTCATTATCTCCTTTCTTATGGTTGTTGCTATTGCTATTTTGGAGATCATAGTTGTTGTAAGACCGTACTGAACCATCAGCCTCTGCTAGACATAATACCAAGGGCATGAAAGCATGTAGACTTGATTGAAAACATTCAACAGCTCAGTTTCTTTACAACAAAAGGGGACATTCCTTCTAGATGAGATGGAGCTCGCGGTGGGAAAGCAGTTCATGGTCGGAGACAAGCTGCTGAGGGAAGTGTGGGGCGCAGCTTGTTTTGTGTGGGGGGGACACGGAAGGACACAGAGGTCAGTGCTGAATTGCACTGCAGGTGGCAAGATGGAAAGTACTTGGTTTTACAACTAGTGCTGGGCTTAGCAACAGAAAGAACAGCATGCAAAGCAGAAGCATGGCCCAGAGAGGATCTTCCTGTTTGGCAGCACAAACTTTTTAATTATAAATGTCTGGTTGATGTGCGGATGTGATTTGTTAGGCGGTTCCTTGGGTATAGCTTTACCCCAAATGAGAAGGGTTTGTAAGGAGGGGCCTTGTCACCCGCTCAGTAGACAGAGCTGCTTAGAATCTTGCACAGTCTCCTAGAATGTCTCTCTTTGTACCTGTCCCATCATGTTATGATACTTATTGTATGCAATTTTGTTGTTAATGTTCTCCTGACTTAAGAGTCTAGTTAATGCCATGTTCTCCTTATCCTCTTAATTTTTCATATTTTACAGTAACCAAAAAAGTGCTTGATGTGTGATAGGCAGTCAGAGAACATTTAAACTTGCAATGAAATCCACCAGATGACTAAAGAAAAAGGGAAAACAACATAGATATGATTTTAAAAAATAAACGCGTGTATCAGTATTATTATTATTTTGATGGATTAAGCTGCTGTAAAACCCCACCAAGGACTGTTTCACCTCTACAGTCATTAGAATCTTCCAGAGAATCAGCACACATCTGTGGGATGGGATTCAAATCCGCCAAAGGCAATGGAAGTGCTTCAAAAGCACGCTCATGTTTTAGGCTTCTAGCTTGGGCTCCGTAACAAGTAAGTGGGTTCAAGGTGGGTTCACAGTGGATCTTGCCTTAGTACCGAAATGTTTCCTCATCAAGTACGTCTCTAAAATACGCAAAAACTTGCCTGCTTCTAAACATTTATGTGTTGTTTCTGGAGAAAGGGTTTGGTTGCTTGTTTATGAAGTTTTCTGGAGAACATTTCAGAGACAGTGGTTATGGGCTGCAAAGAATAATGTTGACAAGTCAACCACATCTCCACCTAGAAAATAATTTCCTTCAAGAGTTTTCTGTTGAAAAATGCTAAAATTTGTATCTAGATTCTGAATGAAAGGTATTCCACTTAACGTTCTTCCTCAGTTAGGTTAAATCACTTGGAATCACTTTTATGATTATCCAAACAGTAGAATATTGGCAACTTCATTTGTTTCAAACTGGCATAGAAATTATTTGCTCACAAATTTCAAATCAAACTATAAATACAGTTTTGAAATTGCGTGTGCTCTCCTGTGAGCCTTTAGTTTACATAATATCATCTGACGGCACAGGTAGGCATATTTCCTACTTTAAAATTCTTGATACTAAGTTTCCATACAATCTTCCATGAATTTGTAAGAGCGTATTTCTGTTGTTTTGGAATGAAGCTAAAAGTTTGATCAGGTTGACTTATTTTAGATTATACAGCAAAGTGCAGAATAGCTCTATTCAGCAGAGTTCATTGAAACCCATGGCTGTTTTTAAAAAAGGTTAGAAATTGTTTTTACAGTATTGCCCATTTAAAAAAAATCTCAAACAAGCCTTACCTTAGTAGACACTGTTTTCTTTGAGAACTACTATTATCTTTTTATTCACTTAGTAGAACAAATCAAGTTCCAAATGCTATACTGAAATTACTGTGCTTTTGTTGTTTTTTTATTATAAGAATAAAAGAGTCTAGCCTTTCTTTCTCTTTGCCTTTGAGTGTTTTATAGAGGAAGTCGGGCATTATTTTGTTTATAATTAAAGACTATGTACTAAAGCACAATTTGAATAAGCAACTTTAATTAATCAAGGAAAACCCAACAACCTTCTACACACATATTTCGGTTTCTAAGAACGGGTAAAAAAGGGTTTTCTTTTTCCCCTTTGAGGTTAGAAGCAGGTCAGGTCAGTAATTGGAGCTGGCTAGCCATCAGCTGGTTTTGACCTGCTAGGCTAGTATTTTCTTTACTACGGGAAAGTGTAATCAGAAAACCAGATGTCTCCCCATCCTGAGACTGAGGCATAATGAAAAGCAGGCAGTTCATTTATTTTCTTCAAGCCTTTCAGATCTTCATTCATCCATTTGGGGCTTGACTTTGAGCTGGTCTGAGGAACTACAGCAGGAAGAATTATTCCACTGGCATGCAGTCCGGAGATGGAGAAATTGAGATTCAAATGCTCCTGTTGCCCAAATACCCTATTTCCTACAAAAGTTGATAGCAACTCAGTGCTTTTTTTTGCCTGAAGACAAGGAAAAATTAAGAATTTCAAAAAGCCAGAAGCTTGTTGACGGCAGGTTGTTCTGATGTTAAGAGCTTTCTCTGATGTCCCTCTAGATTCTGAGTCAGTGATTGGGGTCAGGAGCTGAGGGTTCATACAATTCAAACAGTCTCACTCAGAGGAAGGGTTTCATCTACGTGGCCTTATTCTGTATTCAGCTTTCTCCATGCATTTGGTCTTTTATCACAAGATTTCCCAACTCCACACTCTGATCCTTTACAATTTGTGTATCCTCATGTTCATTAAAAGTCATTTAGAATGTAATGCTTTTCCCCAAGTTTTTGTTGAGTTGTCCATTATGATACAGGTGGGAAGTCTTGAACAGCTTTGAATTCAAAGACTCCTTACAGAAATAATGAAGATATCTATTGGAAGCATAAGTGAGTAAAGAGAAACGAATTGATTGAGAAAGCTGTTAATGGAGAAGAGGCGTTTTCTAAAAAACAACAGATAGGTGCCTGAGCACAAAAGCAGGAAAGATTGCTGCAGCATACTGGAGGGCCGAGTGCTTTGAAGGCTGGGTGCGCGGTGAGGAGGATGGGCATCGTCTATTCCTCCATAAAATAGAAAGTTGGATCAGAAGATGATCTGAAGGTTCAAGATGTTTGAGCATCATACATCTATGAGTCAAACTGGAATTATGCCTAGGAGAAGAAAGAAATCTGGGATTCTTTATCATTCTGATTGTAATTTAGTGGAAGGTGGTGAAGGAAATAAGGGAAGCCCTGTGGAATCCATTCTTTCATGTGGCTTGGATATGGTTTAGGCGTTGACGAGGGGTGGAGTAGAGATCCAATGGATCTCCAGAGTTGGTTGGGAAGGCGGAGGCTCCCCCTGAGTTCTGAGACTGGGGACTCTGGCTGTTCGCTTGTGCATGGGCATCTGATCAGGAAAGAGGCTGCTGAAACCGGCCTTGCCATTGGAAACATCCCAGGAGCTCTTCCCGGACGTTCAGAAGAGGTTGAAGCATTTCCTTTCTTTCTCATCTTCTCCAGCTCCAGGGCTGCTGTTCTCAGATTTGGGACAGGAAAGAGGCAGGGGGCAAAGAATCTGAGATCTTTGATCTTCGTTAGATGAGTTTGCTTTTTTAGAGAATAGTAGGATTATCCTCTTAAGATCCACAAGGGATTAAAAAATAAAAAGGAAGAAATTTGGATGAGCATTTTCTATGTGGCCTCAGTATTTGGTATTTTTGTTTGGTTTTGTTTGGGGGGCCACACCCGGCAACACTCAAGGGTTACAGCTGGCTCTGCACACTGGAATTATACTTGGTGGTGCTGGGAAGACCAAACTGAGAGCCAGGGATTGAACCAGGGTTGGACACAGGCAAGGCAAATACTCTATCAACTGTGCCATTGCTCTGGCTCCTGGTCGCAACATTTGGAAGAAGAGGAGGTGAAAAACCAAGAGACTTTTCCAGGTGAAGATTCAGTGGCATTCCTCCTTGCAAAACAATTGGCCCTGCTTCCACAGGGCCGCTCCTGCTACACCTTGTGAGGATCTCACTCTCTACCTGACTTGCTTTCTCTCTCTCTCAGCTTCCTTTCCCACTTTGAGTTTTTAAACTTCCTCCTCCCTGCCTCTGACTCCCAAGTCCTATACAACGGAGAAATCAAGCTGGTGTGGAGGAAAGGGTGAAGTTTTAGGATTTGTGTCTGGAGTCAGGCGTCAATCACTTAAGGAGCTGGGCAGACGGCCGGGCTGTCATCCACAGTGTCCTGAGCACAATGTCATGTATGATGCTCTTGTGAACAATGGCCTCAATGTTTTAAGGAACTTGCCTTTATTTCACTGTTGTGTGAATATCTCATATGTGCAGAATCTCTCATATTGATTGTCATATGTGAATCAATCTGGAGATTCTCAGAGAATTCTCTCTCAAAGCATGAGAGAACTCATACTTTGTTAAGTATGAGAGAACCTCATACTTTGTTTTGATGTATATATAAATATTTATAATAATATTTGTATATTTTAGGTTTTGAACCTTACCCAGTGGTGCTCAGGTCTAGTCCTGGCTCTTGTGTTCAAGAATTACTCCTGGCAAGCCTCAGGACTGCGTGTGTTACTAGGAATTGAACCCAAGTCAGGGCTCCTATGGCTGGTGCCTTCATCCCTTCCCTGGCTCTCAGCCCCCACTCAATATCTTTCCCCTCTGAATAAAGGTACCCTCTGAGTACTGCTTCTGACACCATCATCGGCACCTGGCACTCAGGGGATGTGGTCACAGAAACAGGATGCCCATTCTAACCAGCTCCGTGACAGAGAGCTGGCTGAGCCTTTGTTGAATAGGGTGAAATGATATCATAACTCCCACAGCCATGAGATCTGCCTCTCAGCTTCCATCCTGCAGATGGCTGATTCACACCAACAGGACTTCAATTCACACTGCCCCCCCCATCGAGATTTTTAATATTATATTTTCTATTTTCATGCCACTAAGTGCCTACAAGCACATGAAGGAGACTGGTTAGAGAGCTTTGTATTTGCATGAATTGTTTAATGGATAGTTGGTTTCTCAGAGAACAGATGGAAGACCCTGAGTATAGAATTAACGTTCACCATGAGGAACTGCTGAACCAGGGAATCAGTGAGTCTGGACTGGTCTCCTCGGTTCATCTGTTTAAATGTTTCTGATGACTTAAACCAAATGTTGTATCATAAAGGCAAATGCATTGCAATTTCAGTCAGCTCCAGTCAGGATAATCTTTTGCTTAAGGATGTAAATTCATTCTTGGGCTTGAGAAAAGTAATTGTGTGTCAGCACATGGGTTTAAAACCAGGATTGCTTTTGAAAAATTATTTTACAGGGAAAGGACAAAATTCTTTCTATTTTACATAGAAAGAAAATTGTGCAGGAAACTATAATTCAACATTATAATGGTATTATTAACTTGAAGTTTATAAAAAGAAGATATTTTAATGTCTCACTCACAGTAAAATTAATCTGCATAGTTCAAGTTCTGAGGCTTAGTGAGTAAAAGAATATTTGATCACTTGATGACTTGATATCCCGCTATTCATCGATTTGCTCAAGTGGCCGCCAGTAATGTTTCCATTTGACCTATCATGTGCCAGTGTAGCCCAATGGCATCTGTTTGTTTCTGGGATATTAAGAGCTTTAAACTGTTTGTTTTGGTCCTGATAAGGATGCATTCTGATAAAAATACTTTTTGAGAGTAAAAATCTCCTTTAAAGCCTCTTCATAGAAGGGTAAAACAAGTCTAATTCTAGAATTCAAATTATAGGACATTTAAAACTTGAATGGCACTTGCCTTTCCTAATTAAAATCATGATCCTATTTACTTTCTAGAATAATATCAGGAAGTTGTTTTCCTTTCTTTCTGAATTATCATAGATGGCTATCACTTGTTGGGAGATAGATGATAAGAAGCAACACTCTTATCATTAGCATTAGAGTAATATTATGTCTCTTTAGTTAATTTGATAAATATAAATTATATGTAATTATGAACTTTAGACATCATTTTAATAAATGTACAAATAGAGAAGTAAGGAGGTGTCGATTATTGTCAAAGAATATATAATACCTCAAACTAAAGGATAATTTATTTTGATACATGTAAAACATGGAAATAAAAAAAATAGAAAAATGAAAAGGCATAGGAAATGGGGAAGGAAATGGTTATATCTTAAATAATAAGCTAGGGCTTCCAGGTGCTTACATTGAAATTCCATACATTCTTTCTACAAAAGGTCTGCTAGTATTGACAACATATACTTGGCTCTTTCTACTTATACCACAGCTTCTGCAGGTGAACATCTTGCTGTTCTTTTTCTCTTGCAGCTACTACATGTTTCCATTGCTTTTTTCCTTATCTACCACTCATCAGGTTTTTTTTCCTAGAGAAAACCAGTTTGGCGATAGCTGAGTCAAAATCTAGAAGGCTAGAAGAAAGCTACACCAGGAGCTTCTCTGCCAGGCCGAACCGTAACATTCCAGGTATAGTAGACAACAGGTCCTGTTCTGTTGGCAATCTGGGAGACAAGAGGACAGCCGGTTGGCCTCCCCAAGCCCAGCGTGAAATGTAGCTTAGCAAATAGCCTATGGAAAATCTTCATAAATATTATCAGCTGGTTTGTTCCATGTTTGCACTTGAATTTATAGACCCCGGGGTTCAGAAAGCATTAGCTAGACTCATCATCAATCTTGGATTTATTTTTCTCTTGGTAAGAGAAATATTTCTAGTGCATCGCTTTTGGCACTGGGCCCTCCATGAGCTCTGAACATTGCCAGGTATCAATGATTCCTGTTTTACAAAAACAGGGTGGTATGTGGAATTTCTTCCTGGAAGATGGGCACAAAATTGGGTGGGTATATGGTTAATATGTTATATGGATTATGCGTGTCTGTCGATGTGCATAGAAAGCAGTTAAGCTTCAGACAGTGTCCGCCTTAACAGCTCTCCAGAGATAAGCCACTCCTAGCCTAGCCTTCGGGACAGCATAGGTTTGTATGTGTGGCACTCTGATCTTAGAGTCTCACTTAGTTTATAAACTAAACAACAACCCATCTCCTTCCTTTGAGGACGACATTGCTTTAGACTGAATTGCAATGTGCAACACTATCATTTTCCTTTATTCAACAAATGGCATTGTCTTTTCACCACCCCCCTTTCAGAAATAAAATTCAAAGTGAGAAATTGTTCACCACTGACAATAGTCTATTGACAGATTTCAGAAATGATTCAAGATGGATTTCCAATATGGAAATCTTTGAGGGTACCATCACAGGGGATAAATCAGAAGCCACCAAGAGCCAGAATGTTTGACTTACCAGGGGAGAAGGGAGGAATTTCATCTCCCAATATTTAGAGGGCCAGTAACCTGGTGCAACCAAACATTGTATTCCAGCACAGAAGTGAATGGTGTCATTGGGTAGTACCAACTCCCCCACTGGTATGAACAGGTGATGAGGTTACAGAATTTAGCAAGTGGTTGAGAGCTAGGGCTGGAGGGTCTAGGTCAGGCCATTGGTGTTGGGAGATGGGTTTGGCCGGAGGGTGCTTGTTGGAACACTGTAGAACCAGAGCTCCATAGCATCATTTCAATAAAAAAAAGGTGGAATCTTCCACAAAAATAAAAGAGTACTCCGCCTTAGAATGGCCAAGTGTTTATCTCTATTGCCTTCTACAGAGCTCTCTGAGACTCATTTCTATCGGAAATTAGTCTCAACCTTAGAGACTACCTTAGAGACTACTCTACCTTAGAATGGTCAAGTGTTCATCTGTATCGGCTTCTACAGAGCTCTCCGAGACTCATTTCTATCGATAATTAGTCTCTCACTTAGTTTTGTCCCTAAGTGAACAATGGATAAGAAGAACAGGAACCTCTCTAGAAAGGTACAAGATAGATTCAGGAAATTGTAGATGCAATTTTATTTGGCTTTGTGGCTTAGGATAAGTAACTATAGCTACCTTAATTTGTAACACCTCCAGCTAGTTCTAGATGTTTAACTTCAGCATGTTATACTCAGTGTGCCTGAGCACCTAAATCTTCAAATCGGTCTCAGTTAGTTAGGAAACACACAAAAAGAAAAACAACTCCACCTTCATGATAACACAGCACCTAATATTGTTTCCCTAAGTGATAAACATCCAGAACATGAGATCGACCTAGATAAAAAAGAAAATGAAAGCCCACTTGGTACTGTACATTGTGGTAGCAATTTTAAATTTCATATGAACTTGCTTTCATTTTGGAATCAAGTTCCTGTCTCATAATCCCTTTAGGTTATCAAATCATAGGGAAAAATGGCTTCATCAAAGCTTACAGTCTAAATGAGTAACAGGCACATCTTATATGTGTCTACTCTGGTCAGCAAAGCTTTCTTTTCAAAGTTTTCTTTTTAATAAGTCTTTTAGGAGTCTTGCTTTTTTATGTGGCAACTTTCTCCACACCTCTTGTAGATTGGTATTTCTTTTTTCTTTTCATTTTTTAAAATTCTGCCTGGATTGTACATTCTGACATGCTTAAACTCAATGCAGAAATGGTGCTGCAGAAATAATTATTTCATGCATGCATCTGTGATTTCCTTCCACTGTTCAACCCCATACACATTGTTCTCATTTCCACTCTTCACAAGACATTTGTTCTTTTCACTGTTCTCTACTTTAAGTGAATGAGGTTCATCTGGTTTGTTGATGTTATGAAATATGGAATTCCTGTATTAATGGCTCTATGATCATATGGGAATACTTTAAGCTTTGTCTTTGCTGTGATGCAGCCTAACCTTGCATCCGATAGAATGAGTTAACATGATATTAAGTTACTCCTTTTGTCATCCACATTCTATATTTTCCTAGGACCATTGTTCACTTCTCATTTGGGAAGTGGGTGACTCCAACCCTGAAAACGAGACTTTGTGGCATTTAGTGTGGAGTCTGACTTTTATGTGCCATGATTGAGATCAATGTCTGACTTCAGAGTTTGAGAGAACAGTTCCATGTGGCAACGGGCGCATCTAGGGATTTTTTTTTATTTGATCAAGCTAATCAGAAAACACAACTTGTCACTTATATCACTTGTTCCTCCCGTTCATCTTTTGGTCGAGCAGGTGCCAGTAATGTCTCCATTCGTTGGGAATGAGGTCCATTATTGTTATTGTTTTTGACATATCGAATACACCATGGGTAGCTTGCCAGGCTCTCCCATGGCTCCAGGTTCATCCCAGGGGCCCAGTCTGGGCCTAAAAGCAAGCCTATCAGAAAAGTTCTCAGACTTTCCAAATAGGGTCGGTCAAGTTTGCTAGACCATTAATCTCGTTACTTAAGATAATGTGGGTCAGGATTTTGTAGCTGGGTGAAAAGATTATCTGATTTTTTTTTGTATTTTAACCAACTATTTAAACCAACTATTACCTAGTATATTTAGAGAACCAACTATTACCTAGTATATTTAGAGAACCACAGCTTCAGCTAAGAGCCCAGTTATTAAAACTGTCCCCATTTGACTTTTCTTCTCTATAAAACAATGCAAAAGAAGGTAAACAAAGGCTAAACTACTGGTTCTCAAATTGCCTGTGAACACCTACAGGTAAGGAACTGGCTGTGTCCTGTCTCAGGGGTAAGTCAGGTGAAAGTCATAGGTAAACCAGGTGTCTGGGAAAGGCCAGTTTTTGTATTTTTTTTTTTTAAATCACCATCACTATCACTATCACTATCTTCCCGTTCATCATCTATTTGCTAGAGCTGGCACCAGTAATATCTCCATATGTCCTGCCTCATGCTAGTAGAACCTAAAGGCATCCGCTTGTTTCAGGAACATAAAGAGCCTCAAACCATTATATTAGGTCATGGGAATGACCTAATATAAATGTTACTGGTATTTGGCATATCAAATATGACATGAGCAGCTTGCCAGGCTTGCCGTGCGGGTGGCATACTCTTGTAGCCACCTCTAAATAAAGCATTTCTTGATGAACCGCGCAGCCATTAGCAGCCACGCGAGCTGGGCTGTGATAATCTGGTCTGCTGGGTGGAGTTGTGACAAGAGGAAAGTCCGGATGTGGAAAATGGCGGCCCCCATGGAATAGGGGGGATCGTCTGGCTTGTTGTGAGGCTCTGCTGGGGTGGCAGGCCAAGGCTAGAACCCACCATGCCTCCTGGGCACCTCATGAGTGGCTGGGAACAGGGAGAGCAAGTAGCAGCTCTGCCCCATGTCTGAGAGTCTCTGGTTCAACATACCTGGGCTGGATTGAAAAAATAAAACTGCTGCAGGGTCTCTGTCCGCCCACCTGCTATCATTCTTGCCCCTGGCTCTGGACAATTCTTTTTATTTAAAAAAAATTTTTTGGGGGCCGGAGTGATAGCCCAGTGGGTAGGGCCTTTGCCTTGCATGTGGGGCTGGCCTATGCTGGCCCAGGTTCGATCCCGGCATCCCACATGGTCCCCTGAGCACTGCCAGGAGTAATTTTAAAAAATAAGTATTTTTAAAGTTTCATTAAAGAATTATGATTTGCAAAGTTATTGATAAAATTTTAGGCTTGTGATATTTCAACACCAACTCCATCCTTGTGTCAGCTTCCTGCCGTCAGTGTCCCCAGCCTCCATCCCCACGCCTGTCCCTTGACCCTTCTCTGCTCTCCGCCTGCCCCTGGGTAGGCACCTTGCAAAATTCTGGTGGTTGCAGCGAGGTTCTCCTGTTTTCACACCCTGAACCTGTGATTTGGATGTAGGCTCTGTCACTCTATGCATTACACCCTCTTGATTTCTTTGCTGCTGTGGAACAAACTCCGGGTGTGTGTTGATGCTGGCAGGGAATACAGAGAGATTTCCTCCAGAGCCACGGAGCCGTTAGACCCAGAGAGGAAGAGCTCTGGAGGGCAGAGTAGCTGGTGCTCTGTGAATGTCATCTCTGCCTTTAATATCACTTGAAATCAGATGGATGGTTTGAAACTGCCTGAAGCTGGATTCAACTCTCCAAGAGTATTTGAAAATACCGAGCTCAAAACTCCAGGCCCTTGAGAGTAGAATCTTTTCTTTCCTTCCCCTTGTCGCTCTTACAGCTCCTGCTTCCGTACCGGAAGTAGACAAGGACAGCTGCACACAATTTCACCTGTGTGCTGGAGGCTGCACTAGGCTTGCTGCTCCATGTGACACCCCGAGGAACTGAGGGGTATGGTGCCACCCCACCTTCCCACCTTTCCGGTGGAACAAAGGGAACACGTGTCCTCCTGGAGTCCGTGAACCTTTATGGAAGGTCTGTGCAGACATGAAGATGCTCATCAAAGGAGCTGGGGGGAGAAGGGGGATTCACATGGCAGAGCAAACTCCAAACCAGACTCAACTAAACCAGGAAGGGTTTCTGGTCAATGGCCAGAGGGTCTTCAGGGGAGACTCGGTTCTTTCCTGTGGTTTGAGCATTGCTCCAGGGCAGGGCACCTGGGCCTCCCCAGTTCACTGCTGGTGCCCTGGGGGGGTGGACGAGAGCGCAGCCCAGTGGCCCTCCCTTCAGAGCCCCTTCCTCTGTGTGTGGGCCTTGGTGCCTGAGTCACAGACCGGCTCAGTCCCCTGGCCTTGGTGCTTTCTTGCGCTCCCATGCTCCCCGGCAGAGGCTGATCCATCCTTGGTGCTGTGGTCCTGGAAGAGGCAGTTCGTAGTTGGTGACTTCTCTGGTGACAGAGAGGACTGGACTGGGTGTGCTGGGTTGGTACTGCTGCAAAGGGGTCTCGATTAACCTCAGGGACAGCATGTGGCCATGGAGTGGCGCCTCCGTGGCAGCCTAACTTCTCTTAGATTATTAAATGGGCATTCCTGCTTTCTACATTAGTCTAATGAGCTTGGAAAATGGGCTTCTGCCTCCGAGGAGCGGCTTGTAAAGCTGAAGGCCAAACCTCAGAGCGTGGGAAACCCTCCAGCCCACGGTGCCTGCTGGGCACTCAGAGCAGACAGCGGGGCCCGGGCTGGGGAAGGCAAACGTGTGGCTCCCTGTGCTGCTCTCACCCGCTGCTGCTTGCAAAGAACCCCTGAACGTCCCTGGGAGGCACCGCTCATGGTTCTGATGTCTAGTCGGGCTTGGAATTTAACCAACTCTGTAATCTAATGCAGATTTGGATTAAAAATCATCTCGAGGGAGAGCAGTCCGTGTTTGGGACTGAAGACAGCGGCCACTTTGAGGAGTTATGTTTAGACCCACTGGCCCTAAGTACCCCTCACTACTCTGCAGTCACCATGGGTTCAGCCGCAGAGTGCTGTGGCCACGTGGCGCCACTGCCATCCCTTCCCACCCCCACGGTCTCCTAGATACTGGCTTCCGTGTCTACTTGGTCCCCAACTTCTGTCATGCGACCTATCACACGGAAATATCCCCTTCCTTTCCAGCCCAAGAAGGTTGGCGCTCAGCACCAAGGAGCCCCATTTAATTCTAATCCAGAGCTGGGACCATCCTCTCCCCTTCACGCCCAGTGCGCCCTGCCAAGCCCATGCGCCCGGTCCCTCTCCCCTGCCCCTCCTGCTGCGGTCAGCTGCCCATCACTTGCTGGGGCCTACAGCTCTGGCTCTGCCCTTCTAATTGGACTCTCTGAAACAGAGAGTCTGTGTTCAAAAGATGTCAAGAGGCCAGAGAGACAGTGCAGGGATTGCGGGACTTGTCTTACGTGCAGGCTGACAGCGCTTCAGTTCTGAGCACTGCGGGATCCCATGCGCACTGCTGCCAGCAAGCCCCTAGCACTGCTAGGTATGGCCCCAACTAAATGACAAGTATTAAGACAAAGACCAACTCTCTAGATTTCTGAAGAGAAAGGCTTGGATGTGATGAGTATCTTCCTCCCCTTTCCACAGAGCCGACTGACATTTGCGTAAAACCTTCCTTGCTTGGTCTCAGCTGCTACACCAGTGCTTTTCCCTGACCTGGGCCGAGGGACTTCTTGTTTCTTTGCATGGCACAGTTTCCTCCTCAGCCTTCCTCTCAGCCTTCCTCTCAGACTTCCTCTCAGGCTTCCTCTCTGTTTCTCCCAGGCATGCCTTCCACCCCGCTCTGGAGCAGCAGGCCAGTAATTTCATTGGTGAGCTCATTTCATCAAAGCCGCTGTTTGTTTTCCTCTGTCGGAAGTGGTATCCTTGAGAGTAGGCAGCCTAATTTATTCAACTTATCATCTAGTGCCAACACTGTAAGTGCTTGAGAAGGGCCTGGACCGTGTGTGCATGTGTGTATTTTGAGGGGGAGGGGTCAGGGATTGGCATCACCTGAGCTATTCAAACAGCGGAGGAGACGCCTGCAACTTTAATGCTTCATAGCATTTTTTTTCCTTCTCCTTTTTGAATCACACAGAGCATTGTTCAGGGGTCATTGTGCTGGCGAGACCCTGTGAGGGCTTCTGCACGCACAGCGTGTGCTCCCGCCCATTGAGTTTTCTTCCTCAGACATCCCTGCGTCCAACATTTTCTCCCTGGCTTCATGATGTTGAACTTTTGGCTTGTGTAGATGGGGTCGAGTTAAAGGGGTTGCTGTGGGGAGTAAACACGCCCACAAGTGAAATTAATCCTGACTAGTACTGAGGCATCGTAAAACACTTTCTAAAAAGTAAGTACATGAACACTCCAATGTTCCCAGGCAAAGAACACGGTTATTCCACCCCTTCAGTCTCCATGATGGAATATGAGCAAACTCTGGCTCTACTAGATGCAGAATGCCCTGAACTGCGCACCCTGAGCCTATTCTCAGAAAAACCCCCTGCAATGGGGCAGGATGAGGACCACCGCCTTTCCGTATCTCTCCCTCACTGACTCCACAGAGCCCTGAGCATGCTTCAGTCCTGGATTTGGATACAGCTGGGCTCAGCCAGCAGAGTTCAGGCCGCTGTGGGCAGACTCCTGCGTCCCTCAGGGATAGAGGATGTGGCCTGATGCAAAAGAAAGGTCAGCCCAAGCTGGGGAAACCCTGATGCTGGGAGCTGCGGTGCTGTCCGTCCCAGGAGGAGTGTCTGGCGCAGAGACTCCCAGAGTGACCCCTTGCCCCACCGACACAGATGCTGACGTGTCACAAGCATCCGGCCACCACAAATGATTGTCCCAGAACTGACAGGAGGCCAAGGAGCTTGAGAGGATTTGAGGGAGCTGAAAGAAAGAGCAAGAGCAGGTGACATCCGACCTGGTGTCCGCGTCCAGTGGCCACACGTCTAAAGGATCTCAAGCTTCGCCTCTTTTCCGCAAAGGTCCCAGGAGCCCAAACTCTAACTGGAACCTGGTGACTGGTCCATGAGAATTTGACTCCAGCAGTGTGAGTTTGTCATGTGGGGAGTCCAGCCTTCTCAGGGGTGCAGCCTTGCAAACCTGAGTTAGCCTTATCCTGGGCAGCCTGTGTGCACCTTCAGGCTAATTCTAGCAAACAGGGTGTGACTCTCAGTGTGAACCACAACAAAGGAAATGTGCAAGGGTCGCAGAGGGAGTGTCAGCCCCACAGAGCTCATGTGCCAGTGCCACACAAGCAGAAGATTGAACCCACGTGAGCACCACCTCTGAATGGAGCACTTCCACCGTGCGGGCGCAGCTCTGACCTTCATCACAGAGGAAAGAGGAGGGTTTGAAAACTGGGGAGAGTTTCCTGCAGGCGGTGACCGCCACGCCCACGTTCTAATGTGTGGGGGGAATAAAGAGACTCCAAGCCTGAGGCTGAAAGAAAGGACCCGATAGGTGAGAGTCAGGGCAGAAAGACCTGCCCTGCTCTGGTTACTCACATTCTGCATGAGGAAAAGACTCATGTGGGGGGAGTCAGGGCAGATCAAGAAAACCAGGTTCAGAAAGGCAGCATGTGGGCTGGAGAAATTGGAAAGGCACTTGCCTGACTTGTGGCAGACCTGGGTTTGTTCCTGGGCACCGTAGCATCACTGGAGAATCACCAGGAGTAATACCTGGGCACAGAGCCGAGTCAGCTACGAGAAGTGCTTGGTGTGGCCCTATTCAACCCTTCCATAAGGCAGCAAAGCTGAAGATAGGTAAGATCAGCCGCAGGTGGACTGACGGACAGACCCTGGCCATGTTGGGTGGGAGGTGGGCAGCAGATTTGCCCCCTGAGGACATACACTTCTGGGTGGTTTGTACCAGAAACTGAGCATTGTGACCATGTAAAGTGGCCTGTGGTGCAGGTCGGGGGCTGCTCTGCCCAGGCACGCGCACACCCTGCGGGGAACTCCGAGAGTTTTCCCACCGCAGCCCTCTCTGATGTTGCCTTCTGCAGCTCTTCTAGACGCCCATTTCCCATCTTCTGACCTGCATCACAGTTGTGAAAAGAACATCACACTGGACTCATAGTTACCAATGTGTGATCTGCCCAGCTGAGGCATATCTGTGCAGAGAAAACTGCTCAGCTGGGGGAGGGAACAACTGGAAAGTGAAACAAGAAAAGAAGAGGCCTGGGAAAGATTCTGTTGGAGAAATCCAGCTGCATCCAACATGACTTGAAAGAGCAAAAAAATTCAACAGCCACTGGGTGAGGTTTGGACTATTCTCTGGGAGAAGCCCAGAAAGGTGATGGGGCAGGCAGTGATGGCTCTGGTCTCTACCTGAATGTGGGCTCCGCTGTGTGTTGTCTACAGCCACTTGTTTTGGCACCTTAGGCCTCCATCCAGAGGGGGTTGGTCACAAAAATGAGTAAAACAAACACATAAGGAGACAAACACATGAGGACTCCTAAGCTTTAGGGGTGCCTGAACAGTCATCAGAGCGCCCACACACTGGTCACTCATTCAGTAACATGACAATTCTCGCCCTTGTTCCCAGCATGTGGATCGTTAAGTGGACAGTGGCAGTAAGAGTTGGGAAGCACACACAGACTCAGCGGGTGCATGGAGAGAGGCGGGAGAGCCCACAGGGCAGTCCAGAGGGGCCTGTAAGTGCAGAGTGGAGGTGGCTTCCCACTCCAGTCTGGCCTATATGGCCCTCTGCACCGAGAAGAGCCTACACTGTTTTATTCTATTCTCTCCTGGGCAGACGTTCTCCTGCCCATGGGACCGTATCTATATACTCCCGTATAACCTATCAGTCTCCATCAGCCTACTACTGAGACTGTACCACCAGACTGCAGTCCTGGCAAACTACCCGTGTTGTATTTGACATGTCAAAACCAGTAAAAATTTTAGACCTCATTCCCAGGACCTGAAGGAATGGTTTGATGCTCTTCGTGTTCCTGGAGCGAGCAGATATCCTTGGGCTACACTTGCTTGTGATAGGACATATGGAGATAATACTGGTGCCTGCTCGAGCAAATTGATGAACAACGGAAGACAAGTGATACAAGACAAGTGATCTAACCTATTCATTCTTTGTCTTTCCTGGGGTCAGTTTTCATGCCCCCAGTAAGACCCAAACTGTTTTGCCTGGGGAGTATCCCCACCTTGCGACTCAGTGGAAAGATGTGAGTGTTAGCCACAGGAAGGGCCTCCACCAGAGCCTCCCACGTGGGCTTCAAGACATAAGACTGGGAGTGAGCTGCTCTATAGGCAGCTGTTTCTTGGTCAGAGAGATTCCTGCGCAGACATTACCAGGATGTCAGATTGGTCCGTGGTGGGAAGTTGCTTCAAGTTGTGACAGAGAAGGGACCACCATGACAATCATGGTTGGAGGTGATAACTCTGGATGGGGAGATGTGGCTGAGAGTTTGTAAAAGCTAAACATGAGTTTCTCAGTATCTGTACTGCAAACCATATTGCCCAAATGCCCAAAAGGAGAGAGAGAGAATTAAAATTTAAAGCTGCAAAGTGGGGGTGGGTGGGGGATGGAGTTGAGGGGAAAACTGGGAATTGGTAGTAGGAAATATACACTCGTGGAGAGATGGGTGTGGGAATATTGTATCACTGAAACCCAATAATGAAAGATTTGTAACTGTACGGTTAACAGTGATTCAGTTTTTAAAAAAATGAGTATTTCTCTTTTCATTTATTTTAGTTAACATGATGCCTTCAAGTTCTCTCTAATTTACAGTGGACTGTAAAACATCACATTTTCTACAGCTGTATAGTATTCCATTATAGCTCAACTTCTTCAGATTGTCTGTTGTTGAACACTTGGGCTATTTCTTTAGCCTGCTGCTATATTCAAGGAATGTGCAAGAAATATGGGTGAACAGAGAGAGAGAGAGAAATTGGGGCGGGCTTAGAAGTTATGTCTGTCTCTGAACTCAGGGCTCACAGATGCTGGGTCTCAGGGGACCATATGGGATGCCAGGAGTCAAACATATGTTGGCCTTATTCAAGGCAAGTGCTTGACCCACTGTACTTCCTCCTTTGTCCAGCCTAAAGGAATTCACCTTAAAAGAGGTTGCTGGTGCCCAGCAGACAAGCATTTTAGGCTCTCTTAAGGGCAACTCCTGAAATATCCCCAAGAGCAGCAAGCGCCTGTGTGTACTTGCTCATACCAGCACTGTTTCATGTTTCATACCTGCTGGCTGAACCAACACCTCGGGCTCCTCCTCAAACAGTCAGTGCAAAACAGTTTCGATCTCTGTTGTTGGGACAGTGCTCAGTGCCCAGATGAAGTGTTTTGTCAAAGTTTGAGTTTCCTTCAGCTAATTCATATGACATACATCTGTGTTTGCCTGAAAATATTACATGCTTGGACGGACTCGGCTCACAAACTCAGCTAATGCAAAGAACCAACTTTTTATTTCCTACAAGCCAAGTTTGGAAATGTTACTGGCGCCCGCCGAGCAAATCGATAAATAACGGGATTCAAGTGATCAAGTGAAGTGACAAGCCAAGTTTAGGTCCTATTTCTACATGGTGGCTAGCACTGTTTGGCTCCATGTTTCTTTTCTTCTCAACTTTTCTAGATCTGGGTCAAAGGAGTTAGAGGAAGGTCAGGGTGGGGGGAGTGGGACTGTGTGTAAGCTGATTCCATAGAGACATCTACAACACGGGTAAGGTCAGGGTGTGGGGCATGGGGCCCTGTGTAAGCTGAGTTTCCCAGAGACATCTACCATGCAAGTGTTTGTGCTCTGCACCGTAGATGTAGACCCCATTGTTTTGGGTACTCCAGTTTGTTCTAGAGTGTGTTTCTTCCGAAGGAGACCCATGGACAACCCTCCTGGTCTAGCTCTCAATAGGGTGCTCTGGCAATTTGGGAACCCCTTTCTTTCCTTTCTTCGTTCCTTCGTTCCTTCATTCAATCGTTCCTTCGTTCCTTCGTTCCTTCCTTCTTTCCTTCCTTCCTTCCTTCCTTCCTTTTCCTTCCTTCCTTCATTCCCTCTTCCTTCCTTCCTTCTCCCTTCCTCCTTCCCTTCCACCTCCCTCCTTCCTTCTTTGGTTTCCTTCACAGGATTTTTAAGTCCTTACTATCATGCATTGCTAACAGTCAAACCAAGAAAATTTGAAAAGCAAAGCACCAGGAAAACAGCCCACCCACCCCCACACTAAACCTTTTGCTCATATGTGGGGCCTTGTAGGGTATCACTATATCACTGTATCACTGTCTTCCCGTTCATCGTCGATTTGCTTGAGCGGGCACCAGTAACATCTCCATATGACCTGTCTCATGCAAGTAGAGACCAACGGCACCTGCTTGCTCCAGGAACATAAAGAGCCTCAAACCATTTCATCAGGTCATGGGAATGAGGTCTATAATTGTTACTGGTATCTGGCATATTAAATACGACATGGGTAGCTTGCCAGGCTTTGCCGTGTGGGTAGCATACTCTTGTAGTCATCTAAAAATCCAGCATGTATTGATGAACCGCCGGCCACAAGTGGCCGCACGAGCCGGGCTGTGATAGGCTGGTCTGCTGGGTGGAGTTCTGACAAGGGGGAAGTCCGAATGTGGAAAAATGGAGGTCCTCATGGAGTGGGGTCGTCTGGCTTGTTGTGAGGCTCTGCTGGGGTGGCGGGCCAGGGCTAGAACCTACCATCCCTCCCGGGATGTAGGGTAGCAGATTTTAAAGTAAGATTGTGAACTTGAACCCCTGGGAAACCTGAATCTATCTTCTGAAATGCAGAAGCAGTTCTTCATATTTTAAGCCAGCACGGGGGTGGGAGAGGAGCGAAGGCCCAAGAGGCCTCTTGGTCAGGGCAACAGGAAAGGAATCCCCAGCCCAGAGTGTGTGGTCCGCAAACAGAAGGAGCTGCCCTGTGGTCTTCAGGGAAATCCCATCTTTTATCTCCTAGTTCCCCAGGCTCCAGAGGGCCAGCCAGAAGCAGGATTCTGTGTGGTGACTCAGTCTGGAGAGAAGGAGCTCTGTGTAATTCTCCCTCCCTGCTCTCCCTGCCGCCGACCTCCTTCCTTCTAGCTTACTAGCCTCCATGCTCTGGGTTAGCCTCTGTCTACATGAGCGTGGCCAGGGGACAGCCTCAGCTTCTGGAGCCTTTGCTGGACTGGCTGGTAAGCTAAACCTTCTCGAGTTTTCTGGAGACAAGCCAGGAAGTTAGCAGACCCTCTGATTCCCTGCCTCTAGCCCCCTGCACCCTCCTTGGAGAAAGTTGGTCCGCCTGGGAAGGTTCTTATTCTCTGTCAGCAGTTTGCTTTTTAGCTATTTCCATGGAAAGGCAGAAGGTCTTTTAGGAAGACGTTTAGCAGGGTTCAGTGAGAACAAAAGCAAGGCTTACACCATTGCCTTGAGAAGTCTCCAGAGCTCAGCTCAGCCCCACAGACACCAAACTTCCGGCCTTAGTACTGGACACATCATCCTTCTCATGTGCCCATGAGATAAGGGTCAAGTTCACCGCCAGGTTCAGGACACAACATGGATGGAGCCTGGGAAAGTGAAGGCGGTCCTGACACATGTCCTCAGGGCTTCCCCCGCAAAGGGTCCCCCGCTGGGCTGGCTCCCTCCCCACGCCCCACCCCTCTCGCCCCGCCTGGCTGCCTGCCATAGGCCCAGTCTGTTTCCTTGTCAGACTGCCGGAATGCAAAATGATGAAAATTAATGCTATTATTAAAGGATTTTTCAATTAAATGTGCAGTTTAGAGCCAGATGCTGGTTTCTTAAAGGAAGAGAAGTTTAAGTAAAAAAATCTGACAGATATTCATTCCGCTCTAGCGTGGCAGAATTTATAGTGGATTACAGTCTTTGATTTCTGCGGGCTTGGTTGTCAAGTCCACTTGGAAATGGGCTTGGGGAAGAGTTGCACTTTTATAATTTGCAAACATTCGCGGCATATGGAAAGTATTACACCCGACACTGTCACCATGCTTCACTTCCTCCGGGGCCCTTTCTTCTGCCTCCAGTGGGCTATTTGCAGGAGCCCCATTACCTTCTACCTCGATTTTCCCTTGGAGGACACTTTGCTTTATTCCGATGCCTCGGGTCCCCATGAAATACCCAGGAGTTAAATCCAGAGGTCGTGTTTATTTTCTTGATTGTGTAGCAATGCAATTTTCTCACACACCTGTCCTCTCAGGCCAATGTTCACCCCAGCTTTCCTCTTGGAGAACAAAGATCTCAGCTGCCTGAATAATTCTTACTTTTTGATCTTTAATAAGAGTACAGTAAAGTACAATTTAGAGATGAAGAAAACCTCAAAACTGAATCAGTTAGAAATAACATGGCTCCATAGGCACTTGTCGAGCTTAGCCAAGGGGTCTAGAGAGAGCCTAGTGGGTAAGGTGTGAGGCTTGCAGTGGTCAAGCTGGGTTTGATCCCTGGCATCCAGTATGGTCCCCCAAGCACCCTCCCTGAGCATCACCAGGTAAGACCCCCAAAGTCAGATAAACAAATAAAAAATGAGTGCGGATATAAAGGTTTTCTTTTTGAGTCTGTTTTTTAGACTTATGTAGTTAATTGATCAATTGACTAGACATTGGCGAGGGCTTTCAATAGGCATAAACAAGGGAAAACAAACAGGGTCCATGTCTCAGGCTTTAAGACACAATATCATGCCACAATTCATGGCTGTTACTTTGATTTGTTAACAGCATAAACCTCATGCTGAGTCTTCCTATCCTAAAACAATACCAACAAGCCCTACAAAAGAATGAAGGAATTAGGAAGGTGATGTCTCAGACTCTGGTTGCAGTACTGTTATAGCAGGTATGTTCAAAGGCCCAAACTCATCATAATGTGCAGTAGTAATATGTGTGTTTGCTCAGTATGGATTGAGCCACAATAAAGGCAAAACTATTACAGGCCATATTATCTGAGGTAATAAAGAGTATCATTAGAGCAAAGTGTATTATTAGAGCAAAGAAATAATAAAGATTATTAGAACAAAGTCCAGTGGAAGCTCTGAAGAATGGGATCAGTTCTGATTAGAGTGATCGAGGATGTGTTTGGAATACCTTGCAGAGGATACATTTGGAGAGAGCCTGGCAAGTTAACTCCAAGCCAGGTTCCTCACAGCACTAGCTGTTCCCCTTAGACTAGTTGGTGAATCTGTGGAGAGACTTGTGCTATTTCTCCTTGTGAGATGGCCTGTTGGAGTTGGAATCCTCTAGAATGGGCCGAAGTGAGCAGGTGGCCTTAGCATAGAGTCCTCAATACCTGGGTCAGTAATCAGTGAGGCAAGGGGCAGGGCATGGTGTCCTCGGAATGTGTAGCTGGGGTCAAGAATGAGCTCCAGCAGGCATTGTAAATGCACCCAGAGCTGCTCGCCATGCCACTCTGGCCAGGTGGCCCAGATCGGGGGAGCAGATCGTGGCCATCTTCCTGCGCTGATTCCTGCAGAGCCGCCTTGTTGGTCCATCAACTCCAGTCGCTTCTCTGCAGTGAACTAAGAATGAGAGACCAACTCCTGGGACTTCCAGGGACAAGTCCTTCAGATTCCCTCTGGGGAAGTGTCTGAGCTCTTGAGTGGGTCATCAGACGTCCCTGCTCAGAGTCCTGCCCATTTTCTCATCTTGTTCCTTGCCGTCCCCCTTTTAAGATGATTCGCAACATTGAAACCTCCAATTCTGATCCTCTTTTCTCATCCTCTCCTCCCAGGTAGACCCTCAGCTTTCTTAGTCACCTCTTCCTGGAGGTGGAGAGAGACTTCCCAATGGAAAGGGAATCCAGAGCTTTTAGGATGTCATAGCAATGAGTGTGAGTGAAAAAAAACTTTAAATGCTTGATACCTGGTAGAGGTTATGATTTGAACAATTAGGGATTTGTCTTTGTTCACTTTGCTTTCTAGAGTCAAGTGCAAATTTTCTACCAGCATTGTTGAAAGAATGATTAAATAAAAAAAATGAATGATTGGATAAAGGAAATTGGTAATGTATCTATCTTGAAGTTCTATAAAAACAACCCTACAAGCATAAAAATATTGTAACAGGATTCACAAGCTTTTGCTAGAGTTTAATTACTAAATTGTTCAATAAAATTTTAGTTTATAACCCTATGGTGAAATGATAACTGTATCTCAGAATATTAGTTTTAAATGATTTTATTGCTGGGATAACTCCTTTCATTACATCCTCTAGATTCAGAAGGTTATCTCAAGAAAGTCAAATGCATCAGATCCCATTCTCTGTTTTTAGTCCTAAAATATTTTACCTGCATTTGGAGATTTATTAATAAGAATATTTATGAAATAGAACTATTAACTAATTTTAGCTAATTGCACACAAGAAATTTAGAAAATGTATTGGAAACTGAAATAGTATACTGCTTTAAAACGTTATACTTTGTTATTGCAAGTGTTTAAGATAATGCTTCTAGAACATTTTAATATTTTAGTGGACCAACGAGATAACATCTCCTAATGCAAGATATCTCTAAATCATGCTAGCTGCTTAAATTATTATAGTCATCAGCTTTAAGTGGCTTTAGGAGTTGTTTACATTTGAGAATTCTAATATAAACATCATCCTCATTCAAGGATTCTCAAAGTGAGGTTCAATGACCTTTTTGTTGTCCAGAGATTGCAAGAGAAGAAGGAGTGTCTGCACCTCTTGAAATGATGTGGGAAAGTTTGTGTGTAATTCGCTGTTCCCCGGGGGAGAGTTCTATGTTTCATGAGATTCGCAGGGCTCTGAGATGTTGCAGGTGCCCGAAAGGCTGAGTCCTGAAAATTTCCTAATTAATCATAAATCATCTGACCAAAAAAAATAAATAATTGACCAGAAAATAGTTACAGTAAAGGTGCTCAAGCATGAAAAGTGAAGGTGTTATCGCTTCCGAGAACACTGGGTGTGATAAGGGCAGGTCGATACGGATTGGCAGAGAGGTCCTCTCATCCGATTCCGAAGCCCTTCCTCTTGGGGAAGGCACTTGAGTGCCGGGAGTGGTAACGTAATTAAGGCGTCCACTCTGACTCTCAAAGAGGGTGGGCATGCAGCTACTCCTCATGGGTCTTCTGGATTGGATCCAGATCATCATGGGAGAGGGATTTTGCAATAGAGCGAGTCACACCCATTCTGGATTTCCTGGTTCAGAGAAAAGTTATGTTTATGCTGCACTGAAGTTAAAAATGTACCAGCATTGGGGGCCGGAGCGATAGTCCAGCGGGTAGGGCGTTTGCCTTGCACGCTGCTGGCCTATGCCAGCCTGGGTTTGATCCCCGGCATCCCATATGGGCCCCCGAGCACCGCCAGGAGTAATTCCTGAGTGCAGAGCCAGGAGTAGCCCCTGACATTGCCGGGTGTGACCTCCCAAAAAATGTACCAGCTTGAGGTCTGATATGCTTCGTTACACCTTGATTAAAATACTTGTCTCCTGAACGGGAAGTGAGCATAGGCTGCTGGAAAAGACGGCACGTGCAGACTCAGGGCTCCCACAAACTTTCAGTTCACAAAGGAAGAATCTGTGATATGAAGCAGAGAAAAGGTTATGACAGCAGCCAGAAAACTAGTTTAAAGACCTGCTATGGGTTCATGTAGATTTCAGTCAGAAATACATGGGGCTATGAACACTCCTAAAGCAAAGGAGTAAGACCCCAATTAGAATTTTGTAAATTTACTTTTAAAAGAATTATAGTTAGGAAATATGGTTACAACAGTGTTAAAGCTTATGGTGGTGTTGATATGAGATGTTACTTTGCCAGTATCACCCTCAAGGTGTTCTTGATCATCTACCACTCTCTTTGCAGCAACATTTTATTGTTTATTTTTAAATATTTTAAAAAATATTTATTTTAAAATTTTTAAATATTTAGTCTAAAATATGTATTTAAATATATATTGCTTTCCTAAGCATCACAGTTTATAAAGTTGTTGTTGTTGTTATGGCCCTTTGATGTTCCAACACCAATCCAAACGCAAGAGGTGACCTTCCCACCACAACTATCCCCATTTTCCCACCCTTTCAAACCTAGAAGATTCACAATAATTTGTTTTATATTGTTTGTTACAATGAAATGGCTCAAAGAATTATCAAAAAATACTTCTGTAAATGAAAATCTGTGAAAAATGTCATACTGATACAGTTGAAGCTACGGTGGAGAACGCCAGGTCACCTTGATATAGCCTGAGCTAAGGCGGAGAACATCAGGTCATTTTATACAATGATCACACCCAGGAAACAAGTAGCCACTCAGAAAGGGGATGGCTGGGGCGGTATTTGAAAGGGAGCCCTGTGATTGCCCTCTCAGAAAGGGACCACTCTTGTAGGCTCCCCGTTTTATCTCTCTTGGCTCACTCACTCTCTCGCCTGCTCCCTCTCTCATTCACCGGATCAGGCCACACAAGGTCTGGCAAGGGCAGACAGGTTGGACTCAGAGGCCCAGGGTACAAGCAGGGCATGGGAGGCTGGGAAAGCATGGACGGGATAGAGGGAGCAGTGCAGGAACAGGACCTGGTCATCATTCATGGGAGAGGAAAAGACGGCATGAAGCAAGACAGGGAAGTCATATACTGAACCTGGCAGCATTAGAGACCCTCTCCGCGGGTAATGGAGAGGCCTAGACGTCTGGGGAGGGACCTGGAGCCGTCTGTACAAAAAAACTAAACTTCACGTCATCCAAGTTTTGTGTGTTAATCTTTCCTGCAGTTCTCAAGAACCCACAAGCACAGGAAAATCCACTTTCGCATTCACAGTGTCTCACCACAAGGTTGTTTAGCCCTGGTGAGGATTTGCTGCACAGTTCTTCAGTAGCTAAACCTTCTGTGTCATGGTTTTTGTTTGCTGAGTTTATTTGACTTCTGTCACTTTCTTGTCCAACTTGGTGTTCTCCAACTGGAAGTTCAGGACTGTGGAATTTGGAGACTTATGTGGCTGTGTGGTTCAGAAACTTTAAAAACTGTAGAACTGGGGTGAGTCTGCAGAGATTCTTAGTGAAGTTATAGAGATAGGCTCTAGTCTGGTAGCAATAGTGGGGGTATGAGTGTAGTTGCTGCTTCCCAAAGAGTCTTTCCTGAGGGTCCCCAGAATTTTAATTCAGGGGCTGGTGTGTCCATGAATTTCAGTTCCTTGACTTGCATCTCCTAGGAGATTTATTTCATGGATGAGAAGAGCAGGGTTGGTAGGCAAGTTGACTTGGCAACTGCTGAGAGAGGTGGGAGGGAACGATTACCAGGGCTCTGAGGGTAGAGAGAGGCTGCCAGTCCCCACTCAGAGAAGACCAATGTCGCGATGTATAAGGAACTCTGGAGAAGCTGGAATTTTTACTGGTTCCTAGGAAGAGCAAGGAGCAGGGTTCTGCCAACATAAGGGTTGGCTTGATGGGGGAAGGAGAGCCAAAAGGAGAAGGCAAGGTTTATTTAGGAGTATTATAACAAATACAGCTGGTTCTGGGGAGAGGTTTATAATGAAGAACAATTCTGGGAAGATACGTAGAGATCAAATAAATATTTGAGAGTAAGGCTGGGTTTGTACTTTACTCCTTACTCATAAAATAGCATTGAAAGTTTGAGCAGTGTGATCATTTTGTTATCTGGGAATAAGAAGGCAGTAGTATACGTTGGAGGAAGAAAAGACATCAAAACAGAAAGCCACACTGAGATGGCTTAGGTGGGACTTGAGAAATAGCCTGAGGAGGTTATCTTAATACAGGAAAGGGAAAGTTAGAGAAAGAGGGATAGAGAGATGGAGAAAGAGGGAGAGGGAGAGGGAGAGGCAGAGATAGAGAGAGAGGCGAGAGGAAGAGAAGATTTCATAGAGGGTTTTGCCAGGATTTCATGTATGATTAGTTGTGGGTATGAAATAAAGGAGTACATCACAGATGATTAGCGAGTCTTAACTTTAATTTCCTGGGCAGTTAATGATGCCATTAACTAAAGAGTGGCATAGAGTTAAAACATTTTTTTTTAAAGGGAGGCAGCTGTGTTCTATTTTGAGCATGTTTTTAGGATTCATTTGGAAATGTCTCATCCACAGCTGAAACATGAATGAAGAAAGATGAAGGGTCAAGACTGACAAGCCAGTTGGTTGTGAACCGTAATGTGGAGAGATGTAGGGAGTGTGATTTTCATAGAAGAGCCCTATCAGAAGGTGTCAAGTATGCGGAAACTCAGCTGGGAAACCATAGGCTTGTTTTACTGGAGAGTTTTTAGGGAAATTGAGTCATGCTACTGATTTCATGCAGGGTTAGGTTAATGGGAAATTTGAATTTGTTTGGTAGCTGAAAATAGTGAAGAAAAATTGGAATCATGGAAAAAAAAGAGATGGAAGACAGGGTTGGAGTAAGGAGCAAAGCACTCTGGGAAGTATTGATTTAAATAGACACCACAAATCTGAGGGAACATTGTGAGCTCTGGATAGGAATGGCTTGAGAGGGACTTTCGGGCCATCCCTTCCTTATCCAACTCTGCCTTGAGAAGAGGAACTTTTGACCCAACCTGCCAATAAGCAACTCGATTGCAAAACAGCCGCTTGTTTAAATTTTACAGGTGTTACCACATCAACTTTTGCTTCATGCAAAGACAAACCGTGACAGGTTGGTTGGTTGTCAATGATAAAGATGATAACATCTTTATCTGTCCATGTTTGTCCATGAGGTCCTGGTTTGATCCCCTAACACTGCATTAAGTAAGTCAATAAAATAAAAACATGATTTTGAGTTGGGTTCACAAATGATCCTGAAAATTTAAAGTTATTTCAAACATACTTAATTTGCCTTATGGTAAATTTGTCATTAATTAGTAAACTATGGGCTAGCAAATCTATGAGTCAAAAATCTCCATCAAGTACCAACTGGAAGACAAATGAGACATTTCTGGAAGAAGGAGGGGCCGGAGCGATAGCCCAGCAGGTAGGGCGCTTTGCCTTGCACGCGGCTGGCCTGTGCTGGCCCGGGTTCGATCCCCGGCATCCCATATGGTCGCCCGAGCACCGCCAGGGGTAATTCCTGAGTGCAGAACCAGGAGAAACCCCTGAGCATTGCCAGGTGTGACCCCCCCACACAAAAAAAGAAGGAGTCAGTTTCTAATAAGGCACTTCGCTGAGTTGATGTCACCGGATTGAATTCATGTTCTCATTTCAGACACTGACTAAAGGCAGCTCACACTCTCCATGCATTTACATCCTAGCCACCATATCCAGAATCCATACTAAGAAATGTCTAGGAGGAAAACACAATTAAAATATTATCTTGAAGAGCTATCTTAAGCCCTTTTCACCCGAGAACAATATAGTACAAACGGAACTACCAGTACTGCCAGGAGGGAACTATCTTTCCTGTGATTTGACCACTGACAAGGCAATCTTAAGTGCTGTATTCTTCTAATAACTTAATGTTGTACCACTCTGCTTAAGATGAGAAAACAGCCCAAAAGGAAGTTCATTCTCTGAGCATCACAGAAAGATGCTCTGGGCTAGAAAAAACTTCCTATGTTGAATGCTTTTGTACTAGCTCTCAAGGAAAGATTTCTCAATTACCAGAAAGTTTGCTGGCTTACTGGTAAACAACCATTGTTAAAGTTTAAATAGTAAAAACTTACAAATTATATAAATTAAATCTTTAAAATATTTTATAGCAAGTTAAAATTTTTTGCTGTATTTGGCTTTTATCTCTGCTTCTGAGGTTCTGTTTTATCTCACTAATGAAAATGTCAGAATGTAAAGCTTTCTTTCTATCCAGTTCTGCATTTAATGTTAGCATGTTGGAAACTTGAAAACTGATCATGGAGGAAAATCCACACCATCGAAAGGGACTCCCACCACTGGCCAGGGATCCCCCCCATGCCCACCCTAAACGCTAGTTGTTGGGCATCCCTTAGAATCCACACCGTGCTTGTCTGTGGTGTCCACTGATGCGCTGGGTTTCCTAGCAGGATGTGAGACTAGTGCCCAGACCGAGCAGGTGTTTCAGCATGTAGAGCTACGTAACCTTCTAGGAACCTTCAGACTTTGGGCAGGTAGCAAAGCACCTGAGACAAACTCAGGAAGGAAACAGAAGTTTAAAAAGCCCAAATCACAGGTGTGATGTTGTGTGGGAGGAGAAAGAAAATAAATGTGAGTCACACAGGGCAGATAGGAATTTTTTGGGATAGGGTAGGGGAAAATCTGAGGTGTGTAAGAGTGAGTGTACGTGTGTGTGTGTGTGTTTGTTTGTGTTCATGCATGTGTATGCGGGGGTGGGGACAGGTTTTGGATGGGGATGTAGAGGTGGAGTGAGGCGTATAATAGAAGCCAGGAACAGGGAAGGGTGTTGAACATCCCGTCAGTCTTTGGAAGGAATTTGCTCAGGAAACAACTAAGTCAGATGCAGGGGGACGGGTTAGCTGGACCCGTAAGAGACGTGCTGAGTTAGAGGCAACAGGTCTCGGAGGGGCAGCGGTGGGTGGGAATGAGGAGAGCATGGGATGGTTGGAACAGGGACGGTCAGAGAGTGAGGTCAAAGACAGAGTTGAAATACAGTCTCGAAAAGTTCAAAGCAAATCTACGGCGTCAAAGAGTGCAGTGCATAGAAGGCGTCCCTGCGTGTAGCCACCCTGGGTTCAACAGCAGGCAGCAGCTCCTCGTTCCCCTCAGCACCTGCAGAAGTCACCCCGAGCAAGGAACGGGGACCAAGCACTGAGTATCGCCAATGTGCTCCTCCCCCCCACCCCCCAAACAACAATGAAAATAAACTGGCAAACCTCATGCGGAAATGTCATCAGTAAGAATCAACCCTTCTTTGAGAAGTTGGAGGCTGTAGCTTACAGCTGCACCTTGTTCCACTGAGGCCAACAGTCATTTCCGAGGCATCTTCTGGATATTCAGCTGGGAGTGGGATGTTGTCCAGTTAGGTCCTGGGTCAGGCCGGGAGCCGGTCTTGGTCTAGATGTTTGGTTTGCTTCAGTGTATTGCTAGCTCATCTGACATCTCTGTTGGAGGAATAATTAACACACGGTGTGTATATTTGAAGTGCACGGTGTGATGATTTGCCGTACATAGAGGAATAATTAACTAAGAGTGTATGTATTTGAAGTATATGGTGTGATGATTTGATGTGCATATCCGCTGCTTAACGATTACCAAGATCAAGATAATTAACATGCCGCCACCTCCCTAGTTACCTAGGTGACTTTGTTTCTGTGGCGAGAATGCCTGAGATCTGTCTCACCGCGTCCAAGCATCCAGCACTGACTGTCCCCGCTCTGTGGTGTGTCTGAGCTTCTGAACACATTCTTGCCCTTTGGCTTCTGGGCCTCGGGCCCTTCCCACCAAAACATTTTCCCCCTGCTCATGTAGGCTGCTTCTTGTGACTGTTCGTGCAGAATGCATGCAAAATTGACTTTGTAAGAATAGATTTGTTCCAGTATAGAGGAGAGGAAGCAGAGAAAGGGCCCACGTCTTCTCCCAGCTTTCATACATTGTCCTTCCGAACCGGTACCTGGGGTACCCAGGATGCACTTACTATGATTTCGTCTCTTGGATTAGCATTTTCCTCTTGGCACTCCGACGTGGAATTACAGAACTTGTCACAACTCTTCGAACTGCTTATTCCAGAGCCTTTGACACGTTTCAGTTTGCTAAACCCGAGGAGTCCTCATCTTCCTCTGAAATACAAGAATGTTCAAATTCCCTACTTCCACGTGTTTAAACTATTGAGATGACTTTCCCACGAAAGTTTTCTCTTGAATGAACTATAAGGAAAGCATCCGATATTATCAACAACTTTACTGTGGAACAATGTAGGTGAAATAGGTTTTTGCCCTCTGAGAATCTGTGGAGGCAGCCAGGGAGAGTTTGGAGGACTTTGCCTCATCCCGAGCGCCCAGAGCTGTGCTTTGAATAGCGTTCTTTGCTCGCTCAGCTCTCCTGCCCGTCTTCGGTACTCTCTCTGTCCACTACTGCTTTCCTGTAAAAGTTGACTTCAAAAAGGACCAAGGGCACTTCTGCTTTGACTTCTGGGGACCATGTTCTATCCAGACTGCTGAAGGAGAGGCAGGATGGAACTGCAGCCCCTGTTCCAACGTCTCCACCCAGGAGACACTCACACGGCTATTCCCCAGCCCGCCAAGCCTCTCCCTAAAGCCTGGGGCGCACATGGCATTTTGACACAAGCTGGGATTCATTTAGGATCAAAGTTGTCCTTCCATCTGCCTCTTCGCAATGATTCAGAATGGCTTCTAGTGCTTTGTTGATTCCTCATTAGCCATTTGGTGCCTCGCCTCACCCCTGTCTGTAGGAGCTCTGTGGTTCTCACATGACGACGCCCCTCCGGAAGACACTGGACCTTCCTGAGGGCATTTGTCCTCTTGCCTTGTACTGCCAGAGGGTTCTCCTCCTCCCGTGCCCTGGGTGCCAGGGATGGGCTTGGGGCGAGCACAGCCACTTGGCCCACCTGTGCCCAGGCCTTATTTGTCCAGACTCCGCCTGCTCAGCAATCCCTGACTTGACTGATGATTAAATCATTCTTCAGCACCAGGTGATTCACTGCTTTAAGGTTTGAAATCCCCTTACCTGATGCCTGTTCCCTATTTTTAAAATACGGTTTGTGTCTTTTGCTTCGCTTATTGTTAAGCTGTGTTTTAACTGGTAATATATTTTCTGGAGGCAAGCAATTGCCAAGCAACTGAAGGCATAAAGGGAAATTTGTACTATGCAAATGAGGGACTTAATGCATTAATTAGATGGATTGGAACATTGTATTTCCATGTGTTTCATGCCTTAATTCTCAAACTGAGAGTTGGAATCACTCCGGTGGGGTGGGGGCTTCTGATAGAATTCCAAGTGAATGCTGGAAGCCAGACTATTGGCTCTGAGAAGCTGTGTGGTCATGGTACGAGCCAAACAAAGTCGGGAGAGTTACGGATTTTCCTACAACTGTGCTGTTATAACGAGACAGCAGCTTGGAGCTCTACATGCTGCTTGGTAGGGGAGAGTCCCCACAAATGAGGGATTCTTATTTTACATTCCATGGTGGTCAGAGGGACCAGCAAACCCCTCTACTCCTTTATCAGAGGGAAGTCTAGAATCAAAAGAATATCATCAGAGCTGGCACACTGCAGTTGGCACTCTTCCTCCTGGATAGCAGAGACAGCATCCAGTGACAGCTCCCCAGTGTCCCTTGTCACAAGGCCAAACTTCCATCAGGACAGAGGGAGCCAATCCTTGTTAGCCTAACAATGGGGCAAGGAAGTCGGGGCGGGGTGGGTCTTCCCTAATGACATGTCTGAACTCATGTCTCTGGGCCGTTTATCTTTGTAAAGTCTCATTTTCCCATTCTTTGCTTCACTGGTTCCTCAGAAGTTCTGTTGCATCTCAACTACGGAGTATCCTGGGGAATAAACAGGGCAGATAAAGAGACACAGTCCTGTTTGCTGGCGAGTTAGTCTGGTGCCAGCTATAAGTATGTCCCAATTGTCTACTCAGCCCTTTAATTTGCTTTCCAGGAGAGGAATGTAGGTGCATAAAAAATGATCCCGAGGCCACTGGCCAAGGTGGGATGCGGAGACGGGGCTTCTGGGAGAGCCTGTTCACTGGGAGACTCAGCACTGTGCGGGGACGGTGCGGGTGAATTTACGGCAGAGAAGTCAGAATGCGGGATGGAGGGAAGACCAACGCGATGGGAGAGAGTGAGGTGAAGGTGGACAGTATCCAGAGAGGCGACAGTGAGGCATGTAAGGACCCCGCCGCCTCACAGACACAGTCTCGTTCCAGGGCAGTTGAAGACACTCAGGATCTTCCCATCCAAGGTGGGATGGGGCCAATACCATGTGATGTGATGGGCCTCCTTATCAGCAGGAAAATGGGCGCCACTTTGATGGCATGCTGATGACTTTCCAGTGCTTCCGTTTCTATACAAATTTTTTTCTGGCTTAGGTGGCCCCTTAGGATAGGGGCTCTGTACTTGAGCTATGTGGCTTTGGCTCCGTACCTGGCTACCAAACAAGAACTTTGGGAGTCACCCGTGACTCCTGGTCTTTCTCTTCCTGCTGGCCATAGGTCATGAGCAGTTGTACCTACCACAAAATAACATACAACTCCCTGCCCTCTTATAAGGCTGCACAGAGTTTTGCTCAGTGTTGAAATGTTTGTGGACCTTTATTGCAATTTTCTTCTCTTAGGGAGGTCTTAATTTATTTGAGTATGATTTTGCTGATAACAAAGTCCTTTCAGGGCGGTAAGATGCAAAGGTCTATCTGGTGCATGTTACTTGGCATTACCACTTTCAACCCAAGTTCCTTCTTTGCATTATCAAAGGACCCCTTTCCACACACACTACATGCCCTGTGATTTCCCCACCCCGAGTCTTCCGACATTGCTGGCGGTTGTCGCTTATACCTGTACCTAACTTGGATCCAACCTCCTCCTCATCACCACAAGAAAGAGCCCAGTTCACTTATTTGCTCCACAGAACTCAAGACTTTTCCTGTGACCAAGTCTCTTTCTAGCAGAACAAACTTCATACTTCTCAATGCAGTTTGAAGGATTTTTAGCACTTTCCTGCTTGTCACTGGGTTCACTCTAACTCCTTAGTGGTTGGCATTACTCAGATCAGCCTTGCTACTGTGCCCCAGTTCCTCTCATCACCTCAGCTTCAAGGGGATCTTTATGCCTCCCCCTGGTGAAATACTCCTTTCCCTAAATGCAGCGACTTCTATTGCCAGTGGTACTATTTCTACTCAAGTCCCTTTGGCCGTCTTTGAGCCTTTGTTATCCTACTATTACCCACTGGTCAGAGCAGGAACAGGCCTTGGTGTCTCTCTGCCGTTGGCTAGTATGAAAACTCTACTATACGTTTCGAGGTTCTCTTTGTACATTGATTATGTTTTTTTCTTGATTTAAAACAAGAGCCACCACCTATAAAATTTTAGCAAAGTAACACAGTCTACCTCTGGAAAGAACTTTGGTATTATGTCCAAGCCAGCTTAGTGCACTTGCTGTCATAATAGGAGAAAAAATGCATTCCTTTCTCTCTGATGAGGACGCATGCCAAACGGTCTGTGTGAGATAAAGCATAGACTGTTTGGGTTCCTGGAGGACCTGGCAGGTTACCGACCCCTAATGTCTTGATTTTTCCTTTTGCTTTTGTAATGTCTGTACAGTTTCCTTCAGGCTACAGAATAGGCTTAAGAGAGGGAAAGAGCTATGCAAAAGAAACAAAACACTTGTGCAGCTGGTAATTGCGAGGTTTTCTTCTGGAGGTTTGGGGTCCAAGCCTGGTGATGTGTGAGGGTCTGCTCTTGTTTCTGTGCTTGACGTCACTACTCGTAGTGCTCAGGCGACTATGTGATGCTCGGGATCAACCTGGGGTGTTCTGCAGGTGAAACGTACTCGCCCATTGAGCCACATTAGTCGGACACTCAAAACAAAAATCTCCAATGCTGGTATAACTTTTGTCTATGTACATAATTTTTAAAGAAAACATTCATTTAAGGCATTGTGTGCCTTTATGTTTTCAATTTTTTGTTGCTTAAGAAAGACAAAATATGATTAAAGTGTGTCTTTGAGTGTAACTTAGAAGTAGAATATAAGTTGCTGTAATGAGGCTATTGATAATTATAGCCATAAGTGACATAGATTCTACTTAATTTCTGTCCTGGGCTTGAGATCACGATGGCCTAACAGCCTACTGATGTTTTGGCTGCACAGACAGCCTGCTGCCTTCTGAAGTGAGCTGTCTTCATTCACGATTCCTTTCACTTAATGGCCCACTTAATCAAGGATGTGCCTTATTCACTCATTTAAACAAATGAAAAATTCACCTGCCTTATTGTTGAACAAAACACCTTCTGCTTTTCTGAGCAGTATCTAAATCGGGAAATTAAGAAGCAGTGTTGAAAACCAAGATCTCAGGAATTCGTTGAATCTTTGTCCTTTTCAAGGGGTAGGGGTGTAAGATTTTTATATGGCATTGATGTATTTTGTTCAGTGGCAAGTTCATAAAAAAGAACACAATGCTTCGTTACTCCAAATCTGATGTTATTGTTTTGAAACAAAGCCACCTCTCTCCAGAGGCCGGACGAATGAATGGTCACATAAGTAAACTATTGTTGGGCTCTAGGTTGAAATGGAAGAAAACCTTTTTTGACATTTTCAGTGGATTATGTTGCTGTCATGTAGACAGAATTTGAAGGTCAGTCTTGCGGGCTTTTGTGCTCAGAGAGGGAGGAGTGCAGAGTGGGAGTGTTCGTTCTCATCATTGTAACGTTTTATTCTGCCTGAATTACTGTCCTCTCAGAATCATGAGGAATTTAGCTTGGAACAGTTCTTATTAGCTAATCTAGCTGTAATGGATGCATTGGTTTATTGATTAAAATAAGAGTATTTTCTACATTGTGTTGTTGGTGTTCTGGTCCCTTCTATAATGTGGCATTTTTCTTTGACAAATTTTAAACCCTAACAATCAGATTTAATCAATAGTCAAAGATCTTCTTGAGGGACTCTTAATATTTGGAGAAGTTAAGTGGAAGTGTATAAATTCCTTTTATTAGAATTAATGTAACTACCAAATTAGATCATATGAAGGTAAATTTCTTTATGAACAGGAATATATATATATACACACATACATATATATAATATACATATATATGCATATTGCTCAGAAATAAAAATCCGGGTTTTCACTTATGTTATAAATTATCCTTCTAAACAGAAGTGGTGGTTCCAAATACTTGATCACTTGATCATGAATCCGTTATTCCGTTTCCGAGCGGCGCCAGTAACATTTCCATTGGACCTATACGGCATGTGCCCAATGGCATCGGTTGATTCAGGAATGGAGGCCTCAAACCGCCTTCCAGGTCTGGAAGTCTGACCATCTTGTAGGTGGGCGGCCCGTGTCTTTGCATCCCGGGGGATCCAGTGTCGGCTCTAGTCAGCGGTTGTCTCCAAATCGCTTACAGTCCGCCGATCGATGCTTGGCCGGAAGCTCCTGATCGGAGGCGGAGGTCGCGTCCCACTGGGAGGGCGTGTATTAAGAAGCTCTTCGTCTCGGGCCATTCCGGGGCCGGTCTGTGGGTCAAAAGCCCCCACAATTGGTGACTCAGGATAGTGATTTTAGGGTCAGGACTTGAGAAATGCTCTTTCATGAAGTACCCTCCCCCTCTGCCGCCAATCAAATGGAAGACACTGAAATGTTTAATTCCTAGTCTAATGTTAACTTTACAAAGTCATAGCCAGAATCAAAAATAGCTTGAGGTGGGGGGGCTTGTCAGTTGAAGAGGAACCCAAGTGTCTCTTAAGTAACAGGTTCAGCCCACCTAACTTTGAAAGGAACCCATAGGTGTTTCTGGAAGCTTCCACAAGGATATCAGAAGAGATCCCTGTGGCCTGGTCCACTGGAGAAGACATCCCATTCCTCCTTTCCCTGCTCCTCACTTTTCCACATGACTCTTCCTTCCATGGAGTAAAGGCCTGCCTGTCATCCCCAAACCTGCCAACCCCCACATTCCAGGGCAGGTACAGGTGCAGCTCTGTTCCCTGTTCCCAGAAGCTGAGTTCTGGGCAGAGGCCCAAGTACCCTCCACATCTCTGAACCAAACTCCCAACATATTCATGTTCCACCTGCTCCTGCAAAGTCCTGGGGTCACCCTGAAACGCTGACGTCAGCACGTGACCTCACCCTGTTAATGGCAGAGCTGGAGCTCGGGCTTAAACTACCCCAGATCTGCTGTCTATTCCCACCCCTTATATTATTCCCCCTGTAGCAAAAGTCATCACTGCTCGAATGAAAAATTGCCTTTATTTATGTTTTATTTTGCATTTGACTGGTGTGTGTGTGTGTGTGTGTGTGCGTGCGCGCACATGTGTATGTGTGGTTGTGCATAGATATCAATCAGTACTTTAGAGTGAAAGAGCACAACCTTAATCATTGAACTTAACAATGATTTGTTCAGTTGTGAAGGTCAAATGATTATCTGGTGCCTTCTGCTATGTGTGTTGAAAAGGTAGCATGCAAGACAGGAAATGTGCTATCAGGAAATGCATAAAATGCAGAGTAGCGGAAGTTGCCAAAGGTCCTTCACATAAAAGTGGGGCGAGCTGTCAAAGATTTACTAACTGCGTCTGCCTCCTCCAAATCGAGGCCCGATTACCATCATCTAACTTTTTATTGCACAGATACCCCCACCAAGGTCAAGCTAAACTTCTGGCACAATCTCTTCAGGTTTGAAAAATCCGTAAATGTTGATTTAATACTTGTTTCTAGGACTTGCCGGTGCTGATGCAAGAAGAAAACCAAAACATTGGAGGCAAAACTTCACTTAGGTCATTCCAGGTATAGGGACAATTGGCTTCTTTCCCAAAGGCAGTCTGGGGTCCACCATGGGGATTTCACCTGTAAGATGTTGGAGCAGTTGCCTCCCTCCCTGGGGGAGCACTGCCTCCTAGAGCACTTGTTTTCTGAGAAACTTGGGGCCATTCTAATTCTCTCCCTGTCACGGTTTAGCTGGAGTTGGGGGGGGGGGTGGGGACACTTGGCGAGGGTCTAGTGCTTGCAAATGCCAACTTCCTGTGGCACAAGACAATCCCGAGTGTCACAGAAAATTCAAATATTGTATCACGGTGCACTGGACTATCTTCTAGGTTAAAAGCTGCTTTCGATGATTTGAGCCCACATCAGGACTCTCTCATGGCTTGCATTTTTTATATGGCTTTAAAGAGAGGAATGTCAAGGATTTCCCACTGTTGTGTAGACAGAGAGACAATACTTCATGTTTGGACTCGGGTTCTTACCAAGGGCTCTTCATTCAATGGAGGGAGGCAACCCCAGCTCTATGACCTCAGTGCAGATGATGCATTGGCCTCTGTTTGGTCTGGGGAGGTCACCAAGTTCTTATGAGGAGTTGAGTGGTTGAAATTTTTCTAAGAGTATGACACATGCTAGTGAACACATGATGCCTTTTATTTAAGGATGATAAAAAGGCTTTATATTGTATAGCAGGACCTAACTAGGAACATTGCTCTGCCCTTTTAGTGTGAGCTGCAAAAAGTCTGTCATCCTGAAATCAATTCAAAGGCCAACCAGATCAGGAGCATCTCAGTGGATATGGAAGAAAATTGTGCTCTGCTTCAAGCTAAATTGCAAAAGGTAATGAGAGTTTAGGCTGTTGTCCCAGTTCTTAACTTTCTTGAATGCCACATGACACAGAAGGAACAGCATATTTTTGTGTCACTTGGAAAAGTCATGATCACTACCCATCATTGGGGTCCATTAGAGAAGATGAGAATAAATGGATCTGTATAGAGTTACATTCTCATTATGTAAAATTACCTTAGCATTAGGAAAAGGATGAAAGAAATCGGATTTTTGTGATATTGATTCAGAATATGCATATATGTGTGTGTTCAGAATCCCAAGCTTTTTGAGCTAGGGCTGGGGAGTGTTTTATTTCTATCCCCGGCACTTCAGAAACTGAACTATTCAATGCATTCACTTACATTTGAGAACTATTAGAAATGCGGAAAACAATATTTGGATGCAAAAGAGGCTCTAACTCCAGGCTGCTGTGCCGGATGAAGAAATCAGCTGCTGTAGGGCAACGCATCTCAAATCTTAGTGTGTGCATGAAACCTGTTAAAATATAGACTGAATAACTCACTGCTCTGCGATGGGGTCTGTGGTTTTGCAATTTTACAAGTTCCCAGATGATCCCTGACCTGCTCCTGGTCGACACTTTGATTCATGAAGTTCAAGGTTTTTGCTGAGAAAGAAGCTTAACTAAGCTTCTGTAACACTCTGGTTTAGCGGTGAGAGCTCATGTTTTTTGTAGGAGGAATATTATGGTAAACAATTTTTTTTTTTTTTTTTTTTTTTTTTTACTTCCTATATTCTACTTCATATTACGTGAATATATCCAAGTTTATTTGAGTTACTGAAGAACTAGAAACAGACCAAATATTTATTTCTTTGCTATCATCATAATTATAAAGATCTGTGGACGGAGTTCTCACATGTGCAAGGCTATTGACTCATTTATAACTATAGTCATTCATGCATCCATCCATCAATCAACCTGTCCATCCATCACTCCACCTATCATCAACTCTCAAGCCTTCCAACCTTCTGTTTATCTGTAAAGTATTTCTGGCTATAAGACAAACAAATATTAAAAGTTAAGATTGGATTCTGTTCTAAAAGGCTATGCTAAATTCTCCACTGAGTCCTCACTCATATTTCTATTAGTTATGCATTCCAAAATTTAATATTGTCAAACACAAATATTATCATCTAAAGGACAAAAATAGAATCTTATTGCTTAATTTAAATTTTAGTGACTACTAGTTATGTGGACAGTTTCTCCATGTTTCTAAGTTATTTGCATGGATGATTGTACATGTTCATTGCTCTAGGAATTCTACTAGAATTTTTTCTTTGTGATTTTTGAGTTCCTTTATTTATTCCTGAAATGAATGGAGTTTAGTTATAGTTGATGCAAATGGCATGTGTCACACGAATGTATTTGGAATGTGTCAAAGACATTTTTACATTTTGTTGAGCTTTTGTTTTATTATTTTAAAGTTTTATTTTCCAAACAAATAAATAGATCAATAATTAGAAAATAATCTTGTGTTAAATGATCTTTTGTACCATAAGTCCTTTGAAACCCTTGATGCTTCTGAGTTGTATATGATGGCTATACACAGTTCCCAATGTGCTCGTGAGAAATGAACATCCTCACTGTTCAAATTTCTAGTATTTATTTCCTTTCCACACAAATTTCTGACCTCTCCTAATTTTGTCCTCTTTTACTAACGTGCTATCCCTTGATTGATGGAGATAGTCTACCATTAAGAACTTGTCCACCCTTCCCTTCTTTTCTGTTTCCCTACGTAATTTCCGCGACACACTTGGCTGTGGGCCCATCTTGAGGGCGCCTGGAAGGTAGAGGTCTCCCTTGGCCACCTCTGCACCCAGGGGACAGCTGCGGCATGAATGGTTGAATGAACGAGGAATCCGGGAGGGTTGAATGGAGTTATTAGTCAGACTTTCTGTGCCAAATGAAATAGCACCCCCCACAAGGGATCATCGGAGAGCCTGTGCAGGAATGGACATGGCGAACAAAAGCTTCCATTAGCAATATTCTCACAATAGGCCACGGATCTTGTCACATGGAGGACGGCCCTCTATCAAATCATGTTTGCTATCATCATGGGGAAGGGTTTCAGATGAAAGCAGTGGGAGTCCCAGGATCTGGAGTCATGCCTGTTAGCTAAGTGAAAGGCATTTCACACATTTGCTTTTATCAGTTTATTCATGCTGATAGGTGCTTTTAAAGGGAATTCACAGCTTGTGAAAGGCTCTGAATGAAAAGACCCAGGAACAATGTCTTCTGTTTATCTATAGACTGTGTCTTAGGATGGAGCTCAGCAGCCCCACCAATTTCTCCTATGTTTAAATACACAACAGTAGGGAGAGTGACAAGATGAGGATTTGGGGGGGATAACTTGAAGAAGTTAGGCTCTAAAAAGTCCGAGTCCATGTGTGGGTGTGGGACTCGTAATTGAGGTTGAAACCCAATTAACAGGGGGAAAGTAATGGTCCTTTACATCATTTTGTATTATGTTTAAAAAATGTCAGAGGACCTTGGAATCCCAACCTGAATCTGATTTTAAATCTTTGTCATTCTGAGCGTGACTGTGAATGATCCAAGTCAGTAGCATCACCACGTAGGCAGTGGAGACTGGCCTCGCCAGGGGTCATCTTTCCCTTGGTGTGGGCAATGAAGGCTTAGCGGGCCTCCTGGGCAGTTCTGAACTACACAGCCTCGGTATCGTCTCTCTGCTCAGCACTCACCGCCCTAGTGATTTGCCATTCGATGCTTTCTTTCAACACCCATGAGTTTCCAAAGCTGGTTTTGATTCTTGCCTTGAAGAAAGAGGTATTTTAAGTAGTAACATGAAAGCGGTGCAAAGCCGGCATTGGATTTGCATATTATTATTTTTTTTTCGAATGAGAGGCAACAAGTAGGAACATGAGCTGGAAATATTTATTGATTATTTCCCCTTCATGCTAAAAAAATAGGCCCACCCGGTCCCTAACATATTTTTTTTTCCTGCTCAATTTTCATATGTGCTCTTAAAACAAAAAAGGAAAAGCATTGAAGACATTGTATTTATGAAAACACTGACATTGAGCCTACTCTGCCTATTTCTCCAAGAAACTCAACTCTTCCTTGAATTTTGAGTTTCTTAATCCAAACTGACTAGTTTGGTGGCTTCTTTATGAGAGATTTTGATAATAATAACAGGTTTCATGTGTTAACATCTTTCAAATAGCTTAAACTATTTTTAAAAAGCAAAATGGGTTCATAAATTTTATACATATTGAAGTAGTGACTGCTTTATGGGGTTAAGTTTCATTTTTCATTAGGTAGCAATTGAACATCTAGCAAAAAATATTTTAAAGTCAAAACATCTACTACATGTAGACATTGCTTGTTTATATAGAAGTGATACACTTCTAAAATACAAATAATTAAGAAGAGGAAAACTAAAACAGGCTAATTTGGATTTAATTTTTAATACAAGTATATAAGAATTATATGCTAATGAATTATATCCCCTTCTTTTTTCTCTTGGAATTTCAAGTAATTTTTAATATATTTTCCTTTCCAGAAAAATTTTACAAGATTTTGGAGATAATACACAGAAGTAGATATTTTAAATCAAGTAAGCCAGAATGTGTACTCTCTTACTTATTAGTGATTTAAACTCCCCAAAGGTTAATTTCTTTTGTAATGAGCACAGCATACAAAATGCATAAACATGGCAAAAAATCCTTCTGAACTAATGATATCTTTATTTTATCAAGTTTTAATTGATGAGTTTCTCTGCCATTCCAAGTTTTCTTCCGCTTCCCATCTGTAGGAATATTCATCTTTTTAACGCCATCTTTCACTTACTAAATTAAAATGATGGCTGGGTTTCGGTCCTATCTTATTTCTGACGTGTTTGCTATTGCAGCTGGCCTCGGAACATGAACTCCCAGGGCAGCAATTGTCTGACTTTTCATCTTTCTGTTCCTTCCTAGCCCATGCTGACATCTCACCCTCTCTCCATCTGGAGGACCACCTTTGCATTCGGACCATCCTTGCACTTTCTCTGCCCCATCTTTGATCTTCCAATTTCCTCTCTTAATTGCTTTCAGAAGCCTTTTACCACTAACTATTTTGAGTTGTTTTTGAGTTCCTTCCCACACACTGCATTAGAGACTGTCCGTGTTTCCTTCTTCCTTCAGAAGACGATGAGCAGATCCGGAAGTTGCAAGAATGTCAACCTTATGCACTTTGTCATAAGCATCAAATTTCACATAATTTTTTCAACTTTTTCTTTAATTTTCTTTACTATAGTTTTAAGTTATCTTGTTTTTTTTAAAAATGACTTTCCTAGTCATCTTCCAGTCAAGACTGATAGAATTTGATACAACTTCGAACATATTCTCATGTTTTTATAATTATAGCCACAATGTCATTTCTCATTTTTATTTATATTGAGACATGAAATTTCTTTGCCCAAACATTTAGTAGCATTGTTCGTCCTTCTTCCTTCAGTGGTGACGCCTACCCAGAAGACTCTGAGGTTTTGCTCAATGTGGTCGGAGTTGGTCTCTTCCAGGAAGACACCCCTTTGTTAGGGGGTTTGGATTACGGTCAGGTGTGTCCTGTGCCACTGGAAAGTCCAGTCTCATGACTTGAAAATACACTTGATTGTAATAAAGGAAAGTGAAGTGGAGGCCTTAGAACAGGAGAAGATTTTATTCTTGTCTGAATCCTTTGCTCTGTCTCTAACTTAGGGAGAAGTCACCGCCTGGTTTTGGGGTGATCATCAAGGTGAAGGTTTTCAAGTCAACCCATGCTCCCTGTCTTTGGTCATCCCGCCTTATTATGTGCTGTTCCCTTTCTCTCTCCTTCATGACGAGGTCCTTAGATCACTTGATCACTTGATCACTTGAATCCCGTTATTCATCGACTTGCTCGAGTGGGCGCCAGTAACATTTTTTACTGGTCCTTAGATGTCACAGGATAAATGTCTACAGTTCATCTTACTTTTCTTTAGAATTTCCTGCCATGAAAGCTCTCACCCTGTCTGTTACTAATTTTTTCCCAGATGCTGTTCTAATGCCTCAGCCAACTTTAGGCAAACCCAGGCAAGTGAGCATTTCCCCCTGAACCTTGACAGTTTCTTCCTGGATATTGGTGGAACCTTGGGATGGGCAGTGCTGAAGACAGTCAGTGCCCTGAGCATGCTGCCCATGGCTGTTGCATTCAGGAAACAGGCCCAGAACGTGGTGCCAGCACATGTGGAAACAAACTCAGTGGTGAAGAAAATCACTGGAGCCTTAGAGGATGATAGATTCTTCATCTCCTCTGGGGAAAGCAACTGGCTGATTACACTCAAGAAGGGACGCTCATGAGTACTCTCACTAAAACGAGTAATGCAGACTAAGTGCAAGCAAACAGAACCTGGGGACCCGAAGAAGAGCTTTGATTCTTGCTCTTAGCAGACAAGGCGCTGAGAATATCTGCATCTCAATTTCCTGTCTAGGATCTCAGTGAGGGAGAACACTCAGACAGAAATGATGTTCTATTAAATGATTAATCCCTTTTCTCCTTCAGTTTTAAATTACTGATTTTCTTCCTCCTTTCCTTCCATCATCATCATCATCATCTTCTTTTTCTTCTCCTCCTCCTGCTCTTCTTCTTCCTCCCTCTCTTTCTCTTTTTTCTGCTTTTGGGCCACAGATGGCAGTGCTTAGGGACTACTTCAGCTCTGCTCTTGGGCCTGCTCTCCAGCGGTGCTCAGGGACCACACGGTAGGAGGGACTGCACCTGGACCTCTCACAGCAAAGCATGTGCAGCAACCCCTGGGGGTTGTTTCCTCCGTTCCCGTGTATTTCCAGAGATGTCCTTCCACAAACCTGCTCCTTGTGCTCTGGGAAAAGCACAGCATCACCAGCTGTCCTTTCACTGCAGTGTTGTTCCACCCAGACTCTTTACACTTCCAAGAAAACTGTGTATAGATACAACTCTATGTTTTCAGGGGTTGGTTCAAATATATTAAAGTGCAAATGAAAAGAATAAAAGCTTTGGTGGACCAATAGAGGGTCAACATCTATCTCAGTCGGCTGAGAACTCAACAGGTAGGAGAACAGTGTGGAACAGGTGCTGGGGAGCTTGTTCTGCCTCTGGTCTATCTCCCAGACTTCCCAAATAACCAGCATGTTCTCTGAGCATGACACAGTACACCAGATCCAAAGGGTCAGGCAGAGTTACTGGTAGTGAATCAGTGATAACAGGAATGGGCTCAGAGTCCTTCCCCCACTGGTCGCCAGATTCTTGTTCATCCTGAGTACTGCAGAGATCCTTGCTGGAAATCCTCTGAGATCAACACTAGATTTCGTGCTAGAGAGTTCAATCAAAGGTAAACTCATCAAAACATTTTGTTCTTGTAGGGAAATAATTTATTGATGAATCATATATTATTTTATATTTTTCTGTGACACTTTTTTTTAAAAGGTGTCCATACCCAGCGGTGCTCAAGGCTTTCTCCTGGGTGTGCACTCAAGAAACATTCTTGGGGGGAACTCAGGGGATCATAGCCATAGATCCACATATGCTGAGAATTGATCCTGGATTGGTCATGTGCCAGTGACACGTGTTCTGTGCACAGGCTTACACAAATCCTACAATCACTAGCTTTCCTGAGTCATAAGAGTTTCTTTAGAATCAGACAATATGGTCAGGTTTTATTGGCACAGTGACAAATTATCTGGTCCCCAAATATTTCTCTTCTCTCATGAACTATGCAGGATGTGGCTACACTAAATGTTTTCTCTTTTGTGCAAATGCAATGTTTGACATATCCTGGGAGGAAGTAGCTTTGCTAGCGGACATGCTCAGAGGTAAGATGGAGCAGTGTGAGGTGATGTGATCAGGTGCACTTGCAGTACACAGACTCCCCAAGGTTGTGGGCGGTTGGGGAGACGCCGGAAGACTCCCTCCTTCGGTGGTGACTGATGCTGTGGGCAGGGAAGCACGAGTTTTAGGACCCTTCATCAGTTCCACAAACCCTCAGCCATCTGCCATGCAGCTGGGAGGTGCGTGAGGTCGGCCTGGCAGTGGACCCGGCTTGCTGCGGGAATGATTGGTGGAACATTGTGTCAGTTCTTTCTTTGCTGACTTCCTGACTTTGTGATCTCCATGATTCAAAAAGTACCCACTGTCTTTTCCAAGATGAGGCATGAAGAGCCATCTCAGGAGTGTTTGGCTTCTCTCATGTCCGTGTCTCTTCTTCAAATGTTCTGTCCTCCGAGACATTCGGCTGGATTCAGACGGAAGGAGGTGGCCAGCTGAGGCAGCTCTCGTCTGCCTTTTGGCGTGCTGGTGTGGAGAAAAAAGCACCAGTCTCCTGGTTGCTTCGGACAACTCATCACTTGTCCTTCAGAGACAAGTGATGCCTCTGGGACTTTCCCTGAGCACCCTTGAAAAATAATCCCTTGGCCATTTGGCCATTTTATTTTCCTTTTATTTAGTCTTCCAATATGATTTTTGATTTCCCTCCAAACCTTTATTGGGCTGAAAAGACATGGTACCCGGAAATCACCCAGGGATCCGACAGATAGAGCAAGAAAGCAGAGTCCACGGGATTATAGGCAGCTCACGGTTTACCCCCTGTTCACCAGTGAGGTCCTGCAAGGAGTCATTTCAGCCCAGTTGATCGAAGTTTCCATTGGCTCTTCTTGCCCCTCTATTCCTTTTGTAAGCAGCACTGTTCCTTCTCGCCTTCCCTTGGCTTCTAGTAGCTCACACCTGACTCCCGGTCCAGGCAGAATGTCACAAATTCCCTTTGCAGATGTAATCATCTGCCACCACTTATTCAGGGACACTTCATTGGGAACTTTCTTCTAAGGTGCAGGGCCTGCAATGGCCTGAACCCCAGGCACCATGGAATACAGGCCAGAGCACCGCTGCCGACAGGCGCTCGATTCCTCCAGGGGAGAAACCTCACCAAAGCAAGAATGTTCTAATTTAGTCACACCGGGGAATAAATCAACTGGCCTGGAGCCAAGAAGCAGAGAGGATGTTTTAGGGAGCTTTTAGGCTGGCTTTATCTGCATGGGGCTGCACAGCACGGGCGGGGAACTCAGAGTCGCACCCCGACAAATTGCTTGATGTATGACCCTCTGGTCCAGTTGGTCTCCCTCTGGCTTGCTCCTAGGCGGCCCGGCCTGATCTGCGGGGCATCTGTTTGTCTGCAGTTTCTCAGGTGCAGGGGAAAGCGCCCGTGAGTTTGCGTGCTTAACTTCTGCCTCTCAGCCCTAGGAGGAGGGGGACCTTCCTGTGGTTCTCTCAGTCTTCGCTGGGCTCCCAAGGCTGCTCCCCTGCCCCTGGGCTGTTGGCGGTGCGGGGCCGCCTGAGCCCTGCATGTGAGCCTGCCAGCTCGGGCCTCGCATCAGAATCTTCCCCGCCCTCAGCCCAGAGCCACAAAGTCACCGAGGACTGACAGATCTCAGTCTGTCCCGGGCATCCGCCGTCCTTTGTGCTTTGGTAGTTGGTTCTCAGGCATTTCCTTACTTCATTGTGTGTGTGTGTGTGTGTGTGTGTGTGTGTGTTTTAAGCAAAGTGAGCTTGCTGAATAAGCTCCTTCCGCAAGGGCTTCCACACCTGCCAACGTCTGTGTGAGGCGACCCTTGGGGATTCTCTGCCTGGTCCCCTCTGGCACGAAGTCCCCTGCCAGGCAGCGTGGCCATGCTGCTACCCAGCACTGGAGCTTTGGTCCGCTCTCGGACGCCACTCACTGTTCCAGGCATGCCCAGGTCATAGCACAGCCTGCAACAGCTTCTCAGGGAGAGACCCGCGCCCTTGTGAAGGATCCAAAGCTTCCACTCCAGCTGCCTCAGTGGCCCCAGGCCCGTGCATTTCTCTGTCCACTCCCTGGCAGTGACGGATGACAGACACCTCTTCTACCCTTTGTGCCACTGATGCCTTTGGTGGGATCACAGTGGGCTGGAGATGACCGGACGGGGCTCCTCCTTGCACAAGGCTTTATACCAGAGGTGGAGGAGCTCTGCCCATTTTTGTAATCCCTTAGAGTAAAGCGAACTCTGGCTTCCTCAGCCAACGTTTACAGATGCTCCCCTTCCTCCTCCTCCCTCCCCTTCCCGTTCTCCTGTCCCCCTCCTCTGCTGCCCCCTTCCCTCTTGGCTTCTCTCTCCCTCCTCCTCCTGTCTTCCTCTTTCTTCAGAAGCAGCCAGGTCTGTATTTCCCTTTGAGATCTGGGCTGCAGACTCACACCATGTCTGAGCCATGGGACACATCCCTCTGTCTCTGAGGCTGCTTCTTCCCTAATGGCTCTCCCCAGCTCTCCTGGCCAGTGTGTGAGGCTCAGGTATTTGTGCCCCGAGTGCTGTAGGAGCACAGCTGTGTGCGGGCTCACACCTCTCCTTGGCTTTCTTGCTTCTCCAGGTGTTTTCTAAGCCAGGTTCTCTGCCCATTGTCTGGCTGTCGTGCCAAGAGTGTCTGTACAGTCATTCTGGGAGGTGGAGCTGTTTCAGCTGTTCCTCTCACTGAATAGGGCACATCCTGCCTGGGGGCATTAACCCGTGTCTCTTACACACATGTAGTGGTTTGGAATCACACCTGAAAGTGCTCAGGGCTTGCTGCTGGCTCTGTGCTCAGGGGACCATTCCCTGGCAGGACTCTGGAGGGCCATATGGGTGCTGGGATCAAACTTGAGTCAGCCATGTGCAAGGCCATTGCCCGACCTTCTCATCTCTCAGGCCTCCCCTGCACTGATTTTTAACCGGTGTCTTACTCATAGTATCTGGATAGATGAACCAGCTCTGCACGGACGAGCCCAGAGGTTGGGTGTGTTTCTCTGAAATATGGAGAAAACCGTCCAGCCTGGGCTCAGTGCCGCCGGGATTAGAGCAGCTCTAGAATAGCTTCTCTTTTGTGCTGTGCTGCCTCTGTGCAGGTCAGAGCAGCCCCTCCTGGTCAAGGTCCATGTTTAGACAACACAGACTCCTGGGAGCCTGCTCTTGCAGGTTTTCTCAGGTTGAGGAACGTGGAGTTACTTTCTTTTTCTTCCAAATATGACAATCCCTTTACTGTCTCTGGGCTCTCTAAGTCAGGGAGAAGGATTTTCTTTTGTTTATATCTAAGAAAGAAATTCTAAACTCTGCCTTTCTTCTTTCCTCCGTATAAATACATTTCTCGATTCTAGTATTTATGTAGAGAACACGGAGGAAGCTGACTCGAAATAAGACATAATCCAGGTATTTAAAAATGGCTGCGCGTTGCTCCTGCTGCGCTGAACAGGAAACGGCCCAAACTTGACTTGGTTGAAAAGGATAAAAAGATGGAAAAACAGCAACGACATGGCTTAGGGACCTCTCCTCTGACATGTGCAGTGTTGGGCTCCGTCACAGCAGGTCACACGTCCAGGCTCTTATCTTGCTCTGTCTTATCTTGCTCTGTTCCTCAATTCGCCAGTCTTGAGTCCTCTTCGTCCCCAGGGGGGCTTTGAGGGTGCCAATGAATAGACTCTATTGAACTCGGTGGTTTGTGTTAGGGTGGCAGTTCAGAGGGAACCTGTCACCTCTGTCAGCGGGAATTTTTGTTTCCAATTATAATGATTCTCTAAATAATTTGAAAGAACAATAATTAGATCTGGGTTTATTTTTTACTTGCTGTGTGTGGTCTTCTTATCCTGGAGTCTTCTAATTTAATCAAGTGAAGTTATTTCTAAGCTCCTAATTTGTACTTTTTCTGCACTGCAAGGTTGACATTCGATTGACCTAATTCTGTAACTTTTGCCATGGCAGACCTCTCTTCCTTCCACTTTGTTTCTTTTCATTCTGTCATTTTCTCCACACAGCTGGTCTTGCCTCCAGACCACCCATCTGGACCCCACCTTGAAGCTTCTGAGTCCTGCAGCAGCCTAGGAAACAGACTCGCATAGCAGATAGGGGGAAAAGATCTTCAGTTCGCCTCATTATGGATCAAGTCAAATAGGCCCCACTTTTTGACTTTTGATGACCCACCATATATTCCAAGCATCATCTGATGTTTTCCTATTTGACGTGTGTGGTGGGATTCAGCAGAAGATGTTTTGAACTCCACCCTCTGGTTGGGCTCAAGTTGGGCCACCAGGGAGGTAGTAGGAATGTCGGTACCTCTGATGAAACTCCGAGTGTCAGTATGTAGGTCCCTTATCCGCTCCGTGGGTCTAAATCTGGGTGGGCTTCATATGGTTCTCTTCTTGTCTCACTTGTTAGCGAACACTTGCTGGTCAATACGAGACAGCAATACTGCTACTTTATACCTGTCTGTGATCACTTGATCTGACATCCTGTTATTCATTAATTTGCTCGAGCGGGCACCAGTAATGTTTCCATCTCTCCTGTCACATGCCAGTGTAGCCCAATGGCATCTGCTTGTTCCAGGAATATGAAGAGCCTCAAACCGTTCATTCAGGGTCTTGATGAAGAAATATGACCATCTTGTTGGTGGGCAGTCATGTGATCTTTTGATGTTCAGTGGGATCCAGTCAGTAATGGCTCCTAGTCCAGCGGTCATCTCCAAATTGCATTACATGTCCAGCCCACCGATTTTTCTTGGCAGGAGACGACAGCGCTCCCTGACTCTGGATTGTCAATGGAGGTAGGAACTCAGGATTCCTTCTCTCACTTGAGTGAGGCGTGATATTCCAAGCATAGTTCTTTTGATTCCTCTTTGAGAGACCCAAATAGCGCTTCTCATCCTGCTTTCTGTAGGGCCAGGTCTCTGAGGCATGTTAATATAGGGAGAATGGTGGAGTCGAAGAGGATGTCCCCAGAGCCAGAGAGGTTCTTTGTCCTTTTATGTGTTTCTTCAATGCTTATATACATACATATATATGTATATACATACATATATATATACATACATATATATGTATACTTATATATACACACCAGGAGGTGTATATATATATATATATATATATATATATATATGCACGCACCTTTCTATGAGGATTCAGAAAACCCATTTGGCCTAGGGGTGGATGGCTGTCAAAAATACAAATAAAGAATAACATCAGTCAAGCTTCCCCAATGGTTTGTGGAATTTCAATGAACTTTACAGAAATCATATGCTAACATTTCTGCACATCTTACTGAGTGCTGAACTGCTTACTATTGAAGACATAGTTCCATAGTTTCAGTATCTTCTTATGGTAATTTGGTAAGGTGTCCTCCATATTCTATTTTTGGATAATTTTGAATCTTTCTAGAAAGAACCCACTTACTTAAAATGTGGCATTCCATAGCCATTTCACATGTCCTTATCAAATGCTCATTTCTGCTTTTATGAATTTGCTCATTTTGAAATTTTTATATAAATGAAATTATTGAGAACAAGGTCTTTGAGGCTCCCTTCTTTTGGTTTAACATAATGCTTCAAGTTTATTGATTTTATACCTTTATTGCCTGGTTGTATAGTGTTGCTACACATAAATCCACCTGCTCATAGACTCTTGGGTTGCTTCTACTTGTTTTATTTATTATTTTGCTATTAAAAATAAACTCACTATAAACATTAGTGAGCACCTATTGCACAAACACTGACTCTCACTATAAAGTAAACTGTCAGTCACTATCTTAAATAAATCCCTAGGAGTTACAGAACTAAAGTATATGGCTGGTGAGCATTACTTAAAGAAAATGCAGCTCTATGATGCATATTTCATCTACAACCATG
>JAJIBD010003171.1:0-55696 GCA_021461705.1 Cryptotis parvus | reverse complement strand
GACTGGATGAGCTCACTGAGGGAGTGGGTGTAGAAAGGAGGAAGAAACCAACAGAGAACTAAAGGCTGAGACTTGACTCATGTAAGAAGCAATACCATAAGATATAAAAAATTTGTTCAAACTATGTAGAAAATGAAATCCTGAGACAATATGGAAAATCTAGATCTGAGGGATCAAAGATATTCCATACAGATAGCTTTAAAAACCAGTCTAAATGCATAGTTAAAAGTTTACCATCTGAAAAAATGGTGAAGAGCATTTCTAGATGATAGGTCCACAGAAAGCATAGACACTGATCATTTAACAGCAAGTCTGCTAAGTCAATCAGTTAGAACTAGAATAGAATAGGGAGGGGAAAATGATTGCCTAAGAAGAAAAAAATGGAGTTAATTAAAATTATTTATTATATTAAATATCTTTCATCACACCTGAGACTCTCAGACATGGGGCAGAGCGGTTCCTTGCCTCCCTGTGCCCAGCCGTTCATGAGGCAGTCGGGAGGCATGGTGGGTTCCAGCCTTGGCCCACCACCCCGGCAGAACCTCACAACAAGCCAGACGACCCCCACCCACTCCATGGGCGCCGCCATTTTCCACATTGGACTTCCCTCTCATCAGAACTCCACCCAGCCGACCAGCCCATCACAGCCCGGATCATCGACACCCACCCTGGAGCAGTTTCTTTCCTCAATCCGGCCCAGGTATGCTGGTCCAGAGACTCTCAGACATGGGGCAGAGCGGTTCCTTGCTCTCCCTGTGCCCAGCCGTTCATGAGGCAGTCGGGAGGCATGGTGGGTTCCAGCCTTGGCCCACCACCCCGGCAGAACCTCACAACAAGCCAGACGACCCCCCACCCACTCCATGGGCGCCGCCATTTTCCACATTGGACTTCCCTCTCATCAGAACTCCACCCAGCCGACCAGCCCATCACAGCCCGGATCATCGACACCCACCCTGGAGCAGTTTCTTCCTCAATCCGCCCAGGTATGCTGGTCCAGAGACTCTCAGACATGGGGCAGAGCGGTTCCTTGCTCTCCCTGTGTCCAGCCGCTCATGAGGCAGTCGGGAGGCATGGTGGGTTCCAGCCTTGGCCCACCACCCCGGCAGAACCTCACAACAAGCCAGACGACCCCCACCCACTCCATGGGCGCCGCCATTTTCCACATTGGACTTCCCCTCTCATCAGAACTCCACCCAGCCGACCAGCCCATCACAGCCCGGATCATCGACACCCACCCTGGAGCAGTTTCTTCCTCAATCCGGCCCAGGTATGCTGGTCCAGAGACTCTCAGACATGGGGCAGAGCGGTTCCTTGCTCTCCCTGTGTCCAGCCGTTCATGAGGCAGTCGGGAGGCATGGTGGGTTCCAGCCTTGGCCCACCACCCCGGCAGAACCTCACAACAAGCCAGACCACTCCCCACTCCACTCCATGGGCGCCGCCATTTTCCACATTGGACTTCCCTCTCATCAGAACTCCACCCAGCCGACCAGCCCATCACAGCTCTGCATGCCGCCTGCGGCCGCGCGGTTCATCAATAAAGGCTTTATTTGGAGGTGTTTATAGAGTATGCCTCCCGCACGGCAAGCCTAGCAAGCTGCTCGTGTTGTATTTGATATGCCAAATGCCAGTAATAATTATATTAGATCGTTCTCATGACCTAATATAATGGTTTGAGGCTCTTTATGTTCCTGTACCAAGCCGATGCCCTTGGCTCTACAGCATGTGACAGGACATATTGAGATATTACTGGTGCCCGCTCTAGCAAATAGATGATTAACGGGAAGATCGTGATCGTGATCGTGATTAAATATCTTTCATCGGGAGAGTCTAGCTTTAACGTATTTCTGAAGGAAGAGTTTTTGGAGAGGGCAATAATTGGCAGAGCTCAGGTAAAGTCACTTCTGATCATGCTCAGGGGAACAGGTGTGATGAAAATGAGTCAGCAGTGCAAGGCAAGTGCTTTAATCCGGTAGTACCTCTTTGACCATGGAGGTAGAATATTTTGAGTAACCCTGGGAGCATTGAATTTTTTAAAACTAAAAAAAATTCTCTGTGGGGCTGGAGTGATAGCACAGCAGGTAGGGCATTTGCCTTGCATGCAGCCGACCAGGATTTGATCCTGGGCATCTGATATGGTCCCCCAGCACCACCAGGAGTAATTCCTGAGCAAAAGCCAGGAGTAACACCTGGAGCAGCACCTGGTGTGACCCACTTGTATCACTTGTATCACTTGTCTTCCCGTTATTCATTAATTTGCTCATGTGGGCACCAGTAACATCTCCATATGTCCTGTTGAAAGCAAGTGTAGTCCAAGGGCATCTGTTTGCTCCTGGAACAGGAAAAGCCTAAAACCATTCCTTCAGGACATGGGGATGAGGTCCATAATTTATTGGTTTTTGGCATATCAAATAAAATATGGTTGCTTGCCAGGCTCTGCAATGTAGGTGGTATACTCAGAGAGAAAGCTCTCATCTTGAGATTTACTGATTTCTTGGTGGGACCCAAAAAAAAAAAAAAAAAAAAGAGATTCTCTGTTCAGTGTCTGCATTCAGAGAAAGTGGATAGGACTGTTCACATTATGATATTGCTAAGGGCTCTGAGAAAAATCTTTAGAACACATCCTTTAAATATGGTGAGGCAATTTCAATGACTGGTGAGTCATTCTTAATGACTTGAACATATTTGCATCATACATATTTCATTGCCATTTATGTGGGATACAAGAGCCAGAAGAAGCAAGGTTTTGAGAACATTCTCTAAAGTCTTTTGGGTAATGAGATGTAGGTCTCTGGTGAGAATATTTATGAGTATATAAGCAGGAGCTAGGGCAACATTATATGAACTGTCATTAAGATTAGAGTTTTAAAATAACTTCTTAAAAAGAAAGGAAAATACGCAAAAGAAATTCTCTTTATTGAATTAATGTCTATTTGAGGTGAAGAAAACGTTTACAATTCCCTTATTCATTGTGTCACCATTAGCTTTCTCCAGACAATTTAGAATAAAATAAAGCTTTTATGTGTATTAAAGTTCACTTTAAAAAGTGCCCATTTTTACAATTTAAAAGCATAAACAAATATTATTTCATATACTTTCATAATCACAGTCACCTTATATAAAGATGCAGAACGATTTCATTTCTGCCCAAATGGCACTGGTCATATTTTTGTGATTAACTTTTTTCTACCAGGTCTGCTCCCTTGTAATGGCAGTGTATCATATCATAGGAAGAAATATTAGAATGTTGCTTCCTAAAGTGATAAATTTATGAAATCAGAAATAATAGCATATGAAAATTAGAGTCTTTTCATTTTCAAAGTGTTTAATGGTATAACAACTTGTTCCTTTAATTGTCTAACATTCTTTCTTTGTGTGAATATACCACAGTTTGTTTAATCCTGTTATTCAGTATGGGGAATTTGGATCTTTCTCAGATTTGATGCTTATAAGTAGAATCAGTATAAGGATTTGAATATTATTTTGTGCAAACATAACTTTTTTGTTTTATAGGAATATGGGAAAATTATGGGAAGATATCTACAGAGCATTGAAATATTGGGTATCCCAGAGTAGATTCCCAGGAGTGGTATGGCTGGGTCAAATGGGAGTTCAATTTCTAGTCTTTGGAGGAAAGTCCATATTGTTTTCCAGAAAGGCTGTACCAGCCGGCATTCCCACCAACAATGGATGAGTGTCCCCTTTTCCCCCACATCCACGCCAGCACTTGTTCTTAAATTAGCCAGAAGGGAGAGAGACAGATACAGAATGACTGCGTTTATTTGCATGGCATAAATATATATGTACATATTATGATACCAATATCCAAGGTCAAGTGAAACATATATCAGGAGGTCTTGTCAAAGGTGGAAATTATCACAAATGTGTGGGAGTCAGAGGTTAGGTAAGACAGAAAATGGAACAGTGTGCTAACAATTGTCTAGGGTAATAATGCCAACCTAGAACTGAGCATTAAATAGAGGCAAAAGGATACACATGACAACCTTTTTAATGTATGTTCTGTAATCCATAGTCTGGAAGGGAAGAAAAAGAGAAAGAGAAATAGAAAAGAAATAAAGAACCTGCCATGGAGGTGGGCTGGGGAAGGGGAGGGAACCGGGGACGTTGGTGGTGGGAGATGGGCACTGGTGGAGGGACGGGTGCTGGAACACTGTATGACCAAAACCCAAATATGAACTTTTTAATTGTATATCTTTTTATTTGTATATCTCACGGTGGTATAATAAATACTTAAAAAAAAAAAAAAATAAAAAAAGTGCTCCTTAAAAATAGGAGCTTGCATCCTCAAAAAAAAAAAAAAAAAAAAAATATTGGGTACAATTGAAAATGTTATTTTACTATTTCTGTATTACCCAGAGATACTTTTTATATTACAAAATTATGTTGAGTGTGCTACTTACAAAGATTAAAATTATGCTAATATTGATAGAAAATTTACTATTTTTGTTTTAAATATTATTTGACATGGAAATATATGGTTAAGTAGCCTTCCAACCCTTTGTATAACTTGATAAGAATTTATCTGTCTGAAGATACATTGTCTTCTTGACATTGAACAGTATGTTATTCTACATCCCACAGACGTACAGTTTGTTTGCAATTCACTACTGAAAGGTTTGTTTGCCTTTAAATTTAAAGAATTAGTAGTAGAGTTGCTGAAAATATTTGTGTGCAGGACTTTTTTGTAGATATAAAAGGTAGTGTCATTACTGGATCATTGGCATTTTTCATTTGAAAGTTCTTGTTGCTTCTCATGCTTGTCAGGATTTGGTAGTGTCACTGTTCAGGTATTAGTCATTCAAGTGGGTGTAAAGTGCTATCTCACTGTTGTTTGTTAGATATTGCTATTATTCCAGTTTGATTTTATCTGTCCTATTATCAGTATTCTCATCTAAATTATTGATAGTGTAAAATTATTAATTATAGATTAAAATTTTTGATCTTGCTTATAGTATTATATTGTGTCTCTGTTTTATTTTCAAAGTGACTGAAAAATTAATGCACATAAAATTTTAAATCATAAAAATTGATATTGGCATATAATTATACCTCTTATTATTTCAAGCATATATTCCTAAAGTTTATTTTGCACTACATGTTGCTACCTACAAATAATATGCAATCACATATAATTTATGGAATTTTCAAAATATGTTCTTTTTTATCTTTATTTTTAAATTTCACAGTTAAATAACAATGAACTATACTGCCACTATTCAGGAAGTTATTACAAGCCACTGCATTTAGAAACACCTTTGCTATTTGTAGATTCCCTTCTTTTAAAAGATTGCTTCCTTTTATTGCTATAGTATTTATAGTAATACAGTTCAGCCACATTAAAATTTCCCTTTTTGAAAATACTCCTATACCCTTTTATATGAAAAATAAATTCCTTGGGCTTTGTAATTTGAACTTATACCTATTACTTTGGTATGAGATTTTCTTCTGATTCTGATATAGTTTTAAAGTATTTTTTGTTGATCCGCAGTCTGCAATGTGCAGTTTTCTTCTGGCACCCTTAAAGATTTTCTAGAATTCATTTACAGCAATTAAAATATATCTGGGTTTTTAATACTTGTTTCGCTTTAATTTAGTTTCCTATTTACACTTTTTGGAATTGTGTCAGTTTACATTGAAATGTGATTTGAGTTTCCTTAATTTTTTAGAATATCTTAGTTATTATGGCTTGAAATAATCTTCCATATCTTCTCTTTGTGAAATTTTAGTTATTATATGTTAAGTTGGTAATTTGGAGGTAACTTGAATTGTTCCTTGGAACATGCGACAAAAAAGAAGTGTCCGTGGCATTGGTGTCCTTGTCAACACAAACATGGCCGTCAACATTGATTCATTTGAATGCTAACAAACTGAATAAGACGATTACACTTGAAGAGATGTGGCCCACTGCCAGCAATTTCTTTTTTTTTTTTTTTTTTTGCTTTTTTGGGTCACACCCGGCAATGCTCAGGGGTTTCTCCTGGCTCTGCACTCAGGAATTACTCATGGCGGCGCTTGGGGGACCATATGGGATGCCGGGGATCGAACCCAGGCCGGCATGAGCCGGCCGCGTGCAAGGCAAACGCCCTACCCGCTGGGCTATCGCTCCCGGCCCTCAATTTCTATCTTTATTGTCTACACACCAACATCCACATACAAAGAAGATGAAATTGAGAAATTCTACATTGAATTGGAGGAGTTCTATAAAAAAGATCACACCTTCTACAAAATCATACTGGTGATTTTAATGCCAAGATAGGACCAAAAGATCGGCTGAAGAACTCCACATCGGGACCCATGGCCTAGAATGGAATGATCAGGGTGAGAGACTATCTGAGTTCATCATATCCACCAAGACCATTCATGGGAACTCACAGTTCCAGAAGGCTGAAGAGAAATGTTGGACATGGGAATCTCCTGGCAGACAGTTCCACAATGAAACTGACCACATCATCTTCAATCGACGGTTTTGTCTGACCGATGTAGTTGTCTTCGCCAAATTCCAAACAGGATCGGACCACAGTCTCCTCGTGCAAAATTCTACTTCCCGCACCGGGAGAAAAGGCTGCAAAGTTTAAGAAGAGAACTCCCAGAACGACCACCAACTGGGAATTCTTTGGCACCATTGCAGCAACATGGGAAGATACCATCATTGATGACATCAATGAAGAATACAACTGACTGGTTCAGCACCTCCATGATTGTGCAAAGAATGCTGAGAGAGAGAAAAAACACAAAAGGTCGCTTGTCTTCAGAAACCATTTGAGCTCATTCGCCAACGTGGCAAGGCGCGCGAGCCGCAGGGAGACCAAATACTAACGTCCAAGCTTGCTAAACTGTGCAGAGAAGCAATAAAAGACCTCAAAGACAGAAGAGCAGAAATATTGGAAGATGCAGCAGAAGCCAGAAAAAGCAAGCGACCGCCCGCATGTCATTCCCAATGTTCTCCCTTCTGAAATCCGACATGCCATCTCGTCGGTAAAGAAGGGACAGCACCAGGCCCAGACAAAGTCAGACTCGAACACCTGAAGAATCTTCCGTCGGTACTCATCAATACACTAGCTCGGCTCTTCACACGCTACCTGTCCGAATGCAAGGTGCCTTCCCAATGGAAAACCAGCAGGACAGTTCTACTGTTCAAGAAGGGAGACATTCAATACATCGACATCGGCAACTATCGCCCCATCTGCCTATTATACGTCATATACAAGCAGTTTACACGAGTAATCCTGAACAGGATTAGCAGAACACTAGATGAAGGACAACCATGCGAGCAAGCAGGCTTCTGGAAAGGATTCAGCACAATCGACCATATCAACACAGTAACCAAGCTCATTGAGGTTTGTAGGGAGTACAAGATGCCACTCTGTCTCACGTTCATTGATTTACAGAAAACCTTTGATTCTGTGGAGACTGAAGCAGTCATCGAAGCCCTAGCCAAACAGGGTGTTCAAACCCAATACATCAAGGTCCTTCGTGAGCTGTATTACGGATTGACCACCTGAATCTCACCATTCTACAAAGAAGTGATCATTAATGTGAAAAGAGGGGTTCGACAGTGTGATACCATTTTGCCAAAACTCTTCATCGCCACCCTCGAGATCATCATGCAACAATTAGAATGGGAAGGAATGGGAGTGAAGATAGATTTCGGCAACTACACCACCTCAGCTTCGCTTGATGACATCATTCTAATAACACCAAACATTAGCCAAGCGGCACAAATGCTGGCTGACTTTGACCGAGAATGTGGAAAGACAGGTCTACAGCTGTATCTAAAGAAAACAATGTTTATGAAGAATGAACTAGTTCCAGAGGCCTCATTCACTCTCAATGGAACAAACATCTCTGAATGCAGCAGTTATGTGTACCTAGGTCGAGAAATCAACATGATGAACAACCTAAATCCTGAGTTGCACAGGAAGAAGAGAGCAGCATGGAATGCCTTAAAAGGCATCGAAGAAATAGCTAAAAAGGACAAAGAACCTCCAGATCCGGGCACATCTCTTTTGACTCCACCGTTCTTCCTGCATTAACATACGCCTCTGAGACCTGGGCCCTACGAAAGCAGGATGAGAATGCTATTAGGGTCTCCCCAGAGAGGAATCGAAATAGCTATGCTTGGAATATCATGCCTCACTCAAGTGAGAGAAGGAATCCGGAGTTCTGACCTCCATTGCTAATCTAGAATCAGGGACACTGTCTCGTTTGCCAAGGCATCGAAAATCAGATGGGCTGGACATGTAATGCGATTTGGAGACAACCCCTGGACTAGAGCCATTACCAACTGGATCCCACTGGATGTCAAAAGATCATGTGGCCGCCCACCTACAAGATGGTCAGACTTCCTTGTCAAGACCCTGAAGGAACGGTTTGAGGCTCTTCATATTCCTGAATCAACCAGATGCCATTGGGCTACATTGGCACGTGATAGGTCCAATGGAAATGTTACTGGCACCCACTCAAGCAAATCGATGAATAACGGGATTCAAGTGATCAAGTGATATGTTAATTTTTTGGTAGTTCATGACTTTCAAATTCTCTATTATTATTTTTAAGTATTTTGCTAGCACAATATCTATTAATCTTGGCTAAAGTTACCAGGGCCAGAGCGATAGTCCAGCAGTTAGGGTGTTTGCCTTCCACACAACCAACATGGGTTCATTACCCAGTCATCCCATATGGTTCCTGAGCACTACTAGGAGTAATTCCTTACTGTAGAGCCAGGAATAACCCCATGAGCAATGCTAGGTGTGACCAAAAAAAAAGCAAAAATAAATAAATTAATAAATAAATGAATGAATGAACAAATGAAGTTATGATACAAAATTCAAATTGTATTAAGAGAATTTTTACATACAAAACCTTAATTTATTATGTTTGATGTTGTATCTTATATTGAAATGTAAATTTTCATTTTAAAAATTAATAGTGAGTACTGAACATATTTATTTATTTATTAAAATTTTATTATATCATCTTGCCCGTGTCATGAATGTCTCCCCTTCTTGAACAGTAGAACTGTCCTGCCAGTTTTCCATTGGGAGGGCTCCTTGCATGCAGACAGGTAGCGTGTGAAGAGCCGAAGTCAGTGTATTGATGAATACTGAAGGCAGATTCTTTAGGTTTTCGGGTCTGACTTTGTCTGGGCCTGGTGCTGTTCCCCTTCTTTACTGATAAAATGGCATTTCAGATTTCAGAAGAGATAATGTTGGGAACGATCATATCCATCCTGCGGAATTTGGTATGTGGGCAGCTGGACGTGGCTATCAAAGAGATCTGAGTAAAAGTCATGGATACTTTTCTCCATTGCCTTTCTGTAAGATGTGATTGATCCATCAGGGTGTCGGAGGGCAGTCATCTTGGTCTTATAGTTGGTGAATGACAGGCGGGCGTTGCGAATGCTTTTCCAGGCTTCTGCTGCATCTTCCAGTATTTCTGCTCTTCTGTCTTTGAGGTCTTCCTTTTTCGCTTCTCTGCACTGCTTTGCAAGCTTGGATATTAGCATTTGGTCACCTGAGGCTAACGCCCGCCACGTTGGCCTATTGTCTGTCATCTACAAGATGTTTACTCGAGTCATCCTGAACAGGATTGGCAGAACATTAGATGAAGGACAACCATGTGAGCAAGCTGGCTTCTGAAAAGGATTCAGCACAATCGACCATATCAACACAGTAACCAAGCTCATAGAAGTTTGTAGGGAGTTCAAGATGCCTCTCTGTCTCACGTTCAGTGATTTAAAGAAAGCCTTTGATTCTGTGGAGACCGAAGTGGTCATCAAAGCCCTAGCCAAACAGGGCATTCAAACCCAATACATCAAGATCCTTCGTGAGCTGCATTATGGATTGACCACCAGGATCTTATCATTCTACAAAGAAGTGATCATTGATGTCAAAAGAGGGCTTCAGCAGGGTGATTCCATTTCACCAAAACTTTTTAGTGCCAACGTCAAGAACATCATGCAACAATTAGAATGGGAAGGAATGGGAGTGAAGATAGATGGTCTGGAACTACACCACCTCCGCTTCAGCTGATGACATTGTTCTAATAACACCAAACATTAGCCAAGCGGCACAAATGCTGGTTGACTTTGACCGAGAATGTGGAAAGATAGGTCGACAGCTGAACTTCAACAAAGCTATGTTCATGAGAAATGAACTAGTTCCAGAGGCCCCATTCACTCTCAATGGAACAAACATCTCTGAATGCAACAGTTATGTGTACCTAGGTCGAGAACTCTGAATGTGGAAAATGGCGGGCTCCATGGAGGAGGGGGTGTCATCTGGCTTGTTGTGAGGCTCTGCTGAGGTGGCAGGCCAGGGCTCCAACATGACATGCCTTTTGGGTGCCTCATGAGCAGCTGGACACAGGGAGAGCAAGTAGCAGCTCTGCCCCATGTCTGAGAGTCTCGGGTTCAGCATACCTGGACCGGATTGAAAAAAAAACTGCTGCAGGGTGGGTGTCAATGATCTGGGCTGTGATAGTCTGTTCTGCTGGGTGGAGTTGTGATGAGAGGGAAGTCCGGATGTGGAAAATGGTGCGCCCCATGGAGTAGGGGTGGTCGCCTGCTTATTGTGAGGCTCTGCTGGGGTGGCAGGCCAAAGGCTTGAACCCTGCAGCAGTTTTTTTTTTTCAATCCGCCCAGGTATGCTGAACCAGAGACTCTCAGACATGGGGGCAAGCTGCTAATTGCTCCCCCTGTGCCCAGCCGCTCATGAGGCGCCCGGGAGGCATGACAGGTTCTAGCCCTGGCCTGCCACCCAAGCAGAGCCTCACAACAAGCCAGACCACCCTCCTAATCCATGGGGGCCTGCCATTTTCCATATCCGGACTTTCCTCTTGTCAAAAACTCCACCCAGCAGACCAGACTCTCACAGCCCAGCTTGTGCGGCCGCTAGCGGAGCACACTTCTTCAATCAATGCTTTATTTAGATGTGACTACAACAGTATGCCACCTGCATGGCAAGCCTGGCAAGCTGTTCGTAGTATTTGATATGCCAAATACCAGTAACATTTATATTAGGTCATTCCCGTGACTTAATATAATAGTTTGAGCCTCTTTAGGTTCCTGGAGCAAGCGGATGCCTTTGGGGTTCTCCTAGCATGAGACAGGACATACGGAGATATTACTGGTGCCCGCTCTAGCAAATAGATGATTAATGGGAAGATAGTGATAGTGATAGGTCGAGAACTCAACATGATGAACGACCTAAAACCTGAGCTTCACAGGAAGAAGAGAGCAGCATGGAATGCCTTCAAAAGCATTGAAGAAATAGCAAAAAAAAAAAAAAAACAGTATCTCCAGCTCCAAGCACATCTCTTCGACTCCACCATTCTCCCTGCATTAACATACATCTCAGAGACCTGTGCTGTACGAAAGCAGGATGAGAATGCTATTCGGGTCTCCCAAAGAGGAATCAAAAGAGCTATGCTTTGAATAACATGGCTTACTCAAGTGAGAGAAAGAATCTGGAGTTCTAACCTCTGTTGCTGTTCGAGAGTGAGGAAGCTGTCTTGTTTGCCAAGGCATCGGAAATCAGATGGGGTGAGCATGTACTGCAATTTGGAGATGAACTTTGGACTAGAGCCATTACCGACTGGATCCCACGGGATATCTAAAGATCACGTGGCCGCCCAACTCAAGATGGTTAGACTTCTTCGCCAAGATGCTGAATGAACGGTTTGAGGATCCTTGTATTCCTGGAGCAACCAGATGCCATTGGGCTACATTGGCACGTGATAGGGTCAAATGGAAATGTTACTGGTGCCTGCTCGAGCAAATTGATGTATAAAGGAATATCAAGTGATCAACTGATATCATCTTAAGATATACTATTTCAAAGCTGTTCTTGATTGAGTTTCAGTCATAAATATTTAATGATAGTAGAGATTAAAAGCAAGATTAAATTTTAAAGCACACTTGAAAAATCCAGTTCAACAGATCATTACTTGTTTTAGTTCATGTTATTACCTACATTATTCAATTTTATATAATAATGCTAAAAATGAAAATACAAATTAATAACTTCAGGAAAAATATGAGCACATGCCTCAAATCTTCATATATCAAAATACATAATAAAGGTAATATTAACAATATCATTATAGAATTTTTAGTATTCTGTTGAAATTGATCAATTAATTTTATAAAACAAATAAAGTCAAAAATGTAGCTGTCTGTATAGTTACAGAAAATCATCTACTAAAAGCATTATTCACAATATTCCTTGATATTATAAGCTTCATAGGCTTTCATACAGTGTAACCAATTCTTGTTAATATATTTTTTTAATTCTTGTTAATATTTCTCATATTCTTTTAACAGTGATTTTATCATGTGGGAAAATTTGTATGTATTGTATGTAAAAATTTGCATGTTTGTATGTAAAGATTTGTATGTAAGTATTTCATACAATTCTCAAGAAACTACCAGCACAAGACACTTTGCTTTCATGCTAACACTAATAAAAATATTGCAGAATATTAAGAGAAAATAATGAAGCAATGCTATTTGTATAGTCTGCAGGACAAAGTTTTTACATCTAATCCAATTTGGTCTGTAAAATAAAATATATTCCAATAAAATTCAGTTAATTAATTAATTTTTAATTTGGGGGGCCCCTATCTGACTGATTTGGGAGACTATTGCTGTCTGTATACTCAGGACTGACTTCTAGCAGTCCTGACTCCCCCAAGGCTAGGTGATTTTACTATCACTTGTATCACTGTCTTCCCATTGTTCATTAAAATTTGCTCTAGCAGGCACCAGTAACATCTCCATATGACTTGTCACATACTAATGTAGCCCAAGGGCAACTGCTCGCTCCAGGAACATGAAGAGCCGCAAACCATTCCTTTAGTTCATGGGAATGAGGTTGATAATTGTTACTGGTTCTTGGCATATCAAATACAACACGGGTATCTTGCCAGGTTCAGCCATGCAAGTGGGATACTCTTGTAGTACCCTCTCATCTCGTGCATGTATTGAATAAAACAGGAAAGATCAGCTTTTCTCTTGGGTGGACCTCTGATGAGCGGTGGAGGCTTGATGTTGAAAATGGTGGTCCTCATGTTGTAGGGGGTTCTTCTGGCTTCTTGTGAGGCTCTGCTGGGATGGCATGCCAGGGCTAGAACCCGCCTTCCCTCCCTGGGCGCCTCATAATCAACTGAGCACTGAGAGAGCCGGTAGCAGCTCTATCCTGAGGTTTTATTATTCCTTATCAGAGGTTTTACTATTCCTTAGGAATTGCATTGCCATTGGGGTCCTTTCCTGACTGTCTGCCTACATCAAAATAATATCCCATAGTATTTTATTTTTATGTCATTTCAAAGAGTCATATAAATTTGGAATGAAAATAGAAAGGATCTAGGATTGACAAGACATTCTAAAGAACAAAAAATAAAGCAATGCTTTCTAAAGAACAAAAGCAGTAGTGTGGGTTTTAACTACCAGATAATACAATAAACTATAAAAATACATTAAGATTATACCCCCCATTTTCTCTTATTGTGCAGTTGTGAAAATATTTTTTGACATTCTACATTAATATTTCAGTGAATATACTAAACATGCAAATCCTCATATCATTATCTAAATATAAAGGTGAGATTTTTTTAGGGTAAAAATCACACTTTAATCATAATTCTAATATTTTCAGAATGTCTTAAGATTTTTATTACTGTGGGAAATCATCCATGCTAAAACAAACTATCAATGTTGGAATGTTCCCTTGGGTGTAGATTTAGAATACAGTGTAGGTTTAGAATACAGTGGGCTTAAACAAGTACACTCCCAAAAGAATAGAAAAGTTAAGTGGCCAAGCAAAAATGCCCAGAAAAGAGCAGTATTAACAATTTAGGTCTTTTAGAAGTCTGCTGTTTGGCTATGTGAATTACCACAGAAGGCCTCCACTCTGTGCTTTTTATGTGCTTATTAACTCCAACTGTTATTAATATGTCTGTCAATTTAATTGTCTGCAGAGCCATGTGGATTGAATGGCCAGCCTGTGAGAGCACTGATGACTCCAAGTGAAATCAAAACTTGGAAAGTTCATGTGTGTTTGTTTACTTATGTGTATGTTTGTCACACTCTGTTCGACCAACCCTTTTGGATAGAAGTTGAAGGTGCCAATCTGATTCAAAAAGGGTATATGTGGGGCCGGAGCGATAGCCCAGCGGGTAGGGCGTTTGCCTTGCACGCGGCTGGCCCATGCCGGCCCGGGTTCGATCCCCCGGCATCCCATATGGTCCTCCGAGCACCGCCAGGAGTAATTCCTGAGTGCAGAGCCAGGAGTAACCCCTGGGCATAGCCGGGTGTGACCCAAAAAAGGCAAAAAAAAAAGGGTATATGTTATGCTCTCTTTCTCACTCTCTCTCTTATATATGTAGGAATTTATCATCTATTTTTCTGCATTGTGAATATAAATGAATAAGATAATTTGTGATATATTGGCTAATTTTGAGTGAATTGAACTTTTTGTACTGTTTCCTTCTACTCTGTGCTTTATTATTATTATATTGTTATTATTATTATATTATTATTATTTTAACTTTGGAACTATACCCAGCAAACAATGCTTAGAGACCATTGTGGCTTAAGGACTCATATTGCATGACAGCTATCAAATCTGGGTCTGCCACATGCAAGACAAATGTTCCACATGCTGTATTATTTCTCCAATCCATCTACTCTAGTCTTACTCAATGATAATATACTTTGTGTATTGACTTAAAAATAGATTTTGAAAAGTTTTGAAATGTTTAATTTATAATTCCTTACATGAAGGTACAACCACATAGACCCAATATTTCTTTTGCATTTCAGATGAGTAAATCAATTAAATTTATGGTGACCTCTATATAGCCATCAGTAATAATTTATTCCAAAATTTTATTTTACTAAAACAATTTTATTCACAGTTGAGTTTTTGACATGCAATGGTCCTTCATCAAACCCACCACCGGTGTCAACTTTGCTCCATCAATGTTCCCAGATTCCTTTCCTACACGCACCAAACTAAACATACTATCTTGACAAGCACCTATTAATTTTGGTCATTAAAGCTTGAGTTTCATGAATTCAGTGTTTTTGACTGTGGTTTGCATATTTAGTTCTAACATTCCTTAACACCATCAATATAGCCTGGTTTCTTAGGCCCCTATCCCCATACTTCTTATCTATCTCTTTTCCCCTTTCCCTTAACTCTATTTGCTTCCTTCTTCTCCCTGAACACTAGACTAGTGGTGATGTAGGCATTGACCCCCCACCTTAAACCATTGCAGTTCTTCGTTCAGTTATTCTAAATAACTTTAAGTGACATAAAGCTCAACTGGCTCTTTTGATTGATTTCCTTATTAGGTGGGAGGTCATCAGCAGTCAGGGGAAAAGAAGCTTGGTGTAGTCTGATGCGTACATGTCACAACTCAGTGGCAACTTGGCCTGCTTGAAATTTTCAGGAGACATTCATGGTCATATTTTTAAAAAATGCAAAAGAAAATCCAAAGGAAAGACAAAAGTTCTTAAGATGAGGTTTTAAGTTGGTGCTAGAAATTAATAAGTATAACATATTTTAATACTTCATTGACATAGATCAATCTAACTTATAGTGTGCTTGGCATAACTTATAGTGTCCTTTCATTTTACAGGTAAATAAACCAAGACTCAGAGAGAGGAATGAATTTTTTATTATTAAATATAATAAATTCAAGTGATCAAGGCACATGGGCATGCATATATCTTCAATTTTGTTTAGACAATGTGCTCTATAAAGGCAGGGAATTTTATTTGCTTTATTTGGTTAAACATAACTGCAGCTTTGAGTAATGAAACCCGTTTAAGTCTCAAATAGGAGGCAAAACAATGTAGTACATGTATAATATCTTATGCAGCCTGGCACATAGGAAGCTTTAAATAAATATTCTGTGTGAACAATAAGCTTATTATACCATATTTTCTCACAGATTGCATTGGCAAAAATTATCTTCATACAACTCCAACAGAATATTTAAAACCCAGTGAGAACAATATGACAGATTAAAATAAAGCTGATGCTCAATATAAGACATTTGTCCATTTTATACAATCTAGTGAGGGAGAAATAATGGCAGTTTTTACAATATTAATTGTCAAAGAATGATATTTAGCTACATGTAAAAGATAAATTTCTATGTTATTGTATAACTGTATATTTTAATAACCAAAGTTATTAAATGAAATTTAAAAAGGTAAATTATACAAATTGATTCTGAGTTTGACTAGGATATCCCATGGGCCAAGAAAATCAAATATCTCAGTATTTAGTTATAAAATATGACTACAATTTAAATTATTTTCAAAGTACAAGGTAGAAAAATAGCAGATGGAAAAGAACACATGATGCTTGTCTGGAGACACATCCAAAAGTAATATAAAGTATGATAGAATCATTAAAAATAAGAAATACTACAGGGAAGCCATAATTAGAAGGAAATACATCAGGGAAGATGAATAAGTATAGTTATAAAAGTACTATTAAAAATGTAGAAGTGGTGGTTAGTGAGGAAAATCCCAAATTGCTAACTTTAACAATATTTAGCATCTCTGCTTTCATTGCTAGTTCATATTGAACCACCAGCTTAAGGTGTATGCTCAAAATCCTACTTTCCACAGTCACATAAGCCAGGCTTCTGTGCACATCCTGAATCAGGAAAATGATGCTAACAAAGGGAAGTCTTGCAGTGTATTGGTGTATATAAATATATGACCTAACTGACCCAACGCTATCTAAGTATGAATTTCTACTCTGGAACTTTGATTTTGATTAAAAAAAACTCTCAAGTAATTTCTCATAAATGATAAAAAAGACTACTTTTAAAGATTTGTGTGACTTCACGTAAAGGACATGAAGCAGGTATAGCTTGATAGAGGCACTGTTAATGAACACTCAGCTTTATTTCTTGATATAATAAGTTGACACTCTCTATTTAAATTAAAACTGGATATAATATATCTAATTCAAGTGTGTCATATTGCACAATATTTTATTTCTGCTTCTGCCAACAAAAGCACAGGGCAGAGAGAGAAAGCTAACCAACGGCAGAACCTTGGACAAATCATTTACGGTTTTTGATATGTTCCTACTTGTTCATCTATTACATCTTCAAAAAACTTTATGAGGATTATAATATGAAGGTAGATTAGGGGCTTTGAAAGACTAAATCTGCAAACCTGTAAATTGTTGTTAAGTAGCCAGTTGAGGCTTCACCAGAACAAAGTGCACATAATCTCTGCATTCCAGAAATTCTGGTCATCAAAGTATTTTCGGCACAGGGCAGACGAAGAAATTCTGTCATTAAGGTAGTACAGCATTAATATCCAAGGCGGGGCTAAACATAGACCTGGTGCAATTGTCACTGGTTGGAATCTACCACAAGTGTTTGGGAGTCAGAGCTTAGGTAAGATAGAGAAGGAACCAGTGTGCTAATAATTGTTGGAAATGATAAAACTAGACATGAATGGAGTATTGAATATAGGCAAAGGGATGTACATGATAAATGTATGTATGTCAAGCCACAATGTGTAAGAGAAGGGAGAGAGAGAGAAAGACAGAGACAGAGAAAGGAGAGAGAGAAAGAAGAGGAAAAGTGCCTGCTATAGAGGCAGACTGGGGGAGGGGAGGGAATCTGGGGACATTGGTGATGGGAAATGTGCACTGGTGGAGGGATGGGGGCTGGAGCACACTGTATGAGTGAAACACAATCATGAATAGCTTTGTAATTATACACTTCGTGGTGGTGTAATAAAATAAAATAAATAAACGCTGCTATCAGAGTAGGAGCAGTGGGGAATCTGAATCTTTTGATCCAGAAGAGAGATCAGAATAAAAGAAAATGAGTAATTCAAAAGAGACCACATGTATCAAGAAACAAGTAAGGACATTTTTTTTCAATTTTTAAAAAAAAAATTCATTTTATTATACCACCATGAGTTATACAATTACAAAGATATTCATGTTTGGGTTTCAGTAATACAGTAGTCCAATAGCCATAATAGCCATCCCTCCACCACTGCACATTTTACCCCCACCAATGGCCCCAGATTACCTACCCCCACCCCCCAGCCTGCCTATATAGCAGACACTATTTCTCTCTCTCTCTCTCTCTCTCTCTCTCTCTCTCTCTCTCTCTCCCTCTCTCTCTCTCCCTTACACATTGTGGCTTGCCTTACATGAATTTAGGGATTATCATTTAATTACTTTGCCTACATTTAATGCTCAGTCTAGTGTGGCATTGCTGTTTCCAACAATTAGTAGTAAAGTGGTATATATGTATATTCCCAAAATGCATGATATTTGTCCTTATCCTTCTGATTGATTTCAATGGGCATGATAATCTCCATGTAGGCAAATTTCACTACTTCATTTTTCCTGACAGCTGCTTAGTATTGTATCGTATTGTTTAGATGTACCATAGTTTCTTTAGCCAGTCTTCTGTTCTCGGCACTCAGATTGTTTCCAGATTCTGGTTTTTGTGAATAATGCTTTGCCAACTATAAGACCAAGATGACCAAGCGCATCGAAGAAATAGCTAAAATGACAAAGAACCTCCGGCTCCAGGTACATCTCTTCGACTCCACCATTCTCCTTGCATTAACATACATCTCAGAGACCTCGTGCCTACGAAAGCAGGATGCAATGCTATTCTGGTCTCCCAAAGAGGAATCGAAAGAGCTATGCTTGGAATATCACCCTCACTCAAGGTGAGAGAAGGAATCTGGAGTTTTGACCTCTATTGACCATAGAGAGTCAGGGATGCTGTCTCGTTTGCCAAGACATCGTAAATCAGATGGGCTGAACATTCAATGCGATTTGGAGATGACCGCTGGACTAGAGCCATTACCTACTGGATCCCACGGGAGGTCAAAAGATCATGTGGCTGCCCACCTACAAGATGGTCAGACTTTTTTCATCAAGACCCTGAGCAAACAGTTTGAGGCTCTTCGTATTCCTGGAGAGAGTGGATGCAGTTGGGCTACACTGGCACGTGACTGGTCAAATGAAATATTATTGGTGCCCACTCAAGCAAATGGATGAATAATGGGATCGAAAGTGATCAAGTGATCAAGTACTGCAATGAATATAGTAGTGCAGATGGTGTTTCTATTGTGTGTTTTGGGTCTCCAGGGTATATTCCCAGGAGCATATTGCTGAGTTAAATGAAAGCTCAATATCTAGTTTTTGGTGGAATGTCCATATTGTTTTCCAAAATAGCTCCACTATTCAATATTTCCACCAACAGTGGGTGAGACTCTCTTTCTCTCCACATTGGTGCCAGCGCTGTTGTTCTTGCTCTTTGGATATGTGCCAATCATTGTGGTGTGAGATGATACCTCATTGTTGTTTTGATTTGCGCCTCCCTGATTGAAAGGCACTTTTTCATATGCCTTTTTAGCCATTTTATTTTTTTCTTTGTTGAAATTTCTGTTCTTTTCTTCTCCCCATTTTTTAACGGGTTTCGATGTTTTTTTTCTTATAAAGTTCTACCAGGGTCTTGCACATCTTTGATATTAACCTCTTATCAGATGGGCTTTGCATGATAATTCTTTCCAATTCTGTGGGCTATCTTTGTATCTTGGTCACCTTTTCTTTGGAGATGCAGAAGCTTTTCAGTTTCATGTAATCCCATATGTTTATCTTTGCTTCCATTTGCTTTGTTGGTGGTGCTTTGTCTTTGAAGATACCTTTAGCTCCAATGTCATAGAGGGTTTTGCCTGTGTTTTCTTTGATCAATCTTATAGATGCAGGTCGGATGCTGAGATTTTTAATCCATTTTGACTTAACTTTTGTGCATGCCGTTAGGAAGAGGTCTGAGAATTTTGAGTGTTGAAAAAATTAAAAAGAAATAATATATATTATTGTTAAAATTAGAAAACCATTTTCAGATGTACCAGAATTATTTATTGAAAGATGTTCACATATATTTGAAAAAAGAGTCAGGCCTCCAGGTGGACATTTGTCCCAAATTAATTCCCATCTTCTTCTTTCCAACAATTTTGCATCATGATTTCTTGAAGAACTTAGGGTCATCAACAACATTGCTTAGTTTTTCAGTCATGAGTTTTATTTTTGTTTGTTGTTACTTTTGGGCCACACACAGTGGTTCTCAGATACTTTTCCCTACTCAGTGCTTAGAGGTCAGTCCAGGCATTGCTTGGATGATCTCATAGCATCAGATATCAAAAATGCATTCTGTGTGTCAAGCATGTGCTCCAGCCCCTGGGCTGTGCCTCAGGCTTTCTTTTCCCTCCGCTTGGGAACAAATGCTTGGTTTGTGCACGGTCCCTCCTTTTTCAAATTCAGTATATTAGCTTAAACACATTCTTTGCTGATCACATTTTAAATTAACTCATTTACTGTAACCCTTAGTACACTTATTTTTATTTTCTGCTTATATCTTGATTTTCGCTGTCTTGTTTGTCTAGAGAGTGATTTTTTTTCTTCCCCTAATGAGCAATAATATTGATGTATTAAAATTGAAAACTCAGCCTTTGGAAGGTCGATAGTTAAAATTATCCCGTAATTCTATGACTTTAGATGTTTCTTTCACATTGGGCCCTTGCAATTTAATGGTACATATATAGTTTAGTGATCAGGTAATTACATATGTACCTTTACATGTAGGTATATCGTGGTGCCTCTTTTCTTCCAAGATCTCCCTCTACTTTTTGTGTCCTAAAAATATCCAGGTGTGTCATCTAACAAACTACAAAGTTAAACCTACATTTTATTTTGTTATCTAGCAGTCATCTGTGAATCTGTGAATTTTAATGGAATGCTTTCAAACTTGCAAATCAATTTGCAGTTTGTCTTTCCCTCTACATTATTCATACTTTTTATTTTGACAAAAAGTTCCACATTTTGCCTTTAGATTTTATAATGGTGTCTGCAATAGTCCGAGTTTCCCTAAAGTAAGTACCTTTATTAAAATTGAAAATCTTATTAAATATTTTTTAAGGAATAGAGCAGAGGGAGTTTTTTTAAATTTCATGTGGCACTTTCATGGAAGATTTTATATATGTAATAAGTGTGACAGCCTTAACATATTACCTGACACAGAGTTAAGTATCAAAACTTTTAAAATAATTTATTTCCTCTAACATTGTAGCTAAAAGTTATATAGCTAAAGGTGCATGGTTGCATGATTGTATATTTATGTACCAACTAAAATATACTGATATTATCATTTATTAAGATAATCAAACAAAAATGTAAGATAATTTCCACACTTTGTTGACATCATGAAATCATCTTGGTTATGTTTGCAGTTAATCAAATAGCATTTTGATGAAATTCAAAGCATTTTGATAAAATTCAAAGCTTATTTGTCTCAGAATATTTTTCTTCATTGGCAGAATTATATATTCATGCACAATCTTACATATAAATATGTGCAATAAACAGAAGCCATATACCTTGTATTACAATGTAATCCAATCTTCTAGTCAGAGGTATAGAATTTAATTATCACTGATTAAAGATAATACTCAGATAAGCATACCTTTCCTTTTTTAGCTATAAATAATTATATGATATAAAGTGATATAAATGTGCAAGATTAAATTTCTTAAAGATATTATTGTGTGTTATGCCTTTCCTTAACTCTTTTGGCTATAGATAAGGAACAAAAATCAAAACTGTTCATTAACATTAGCTTAAGAATTATATTCAGGGACCAGACTGGTAGTACAGCAGGTATGGCATTTGTCTTGAACATGGCCAACTTGGGTTCGATCCCTGGCATCTCATATGGTCCCCAGAGCACTGCCAGGAGTAATTCCTGCTCAAAAGAGCCAGGAGTAAACCCTGTGCATCACAGGGTATGACCCAAAAAAAAAAAAAAAAAAATATTGTACTCATAGGAATTTATCTAATAAGTGGGCTTACAAATATGCAAAAATATTTAGAGCATTATGAGTTAAATAAAAATAGGGGGAAATTAATAGCAAAATTATGTTAGCAAATAATACAACTTTAGATAATAATAGTTATTTTTGAGAAAATTTCAGGGAAAATAGATGAGATATAACAGATGAGCTATAATCCAATATTATGGCAAAATAATAATTTTATAAATAAATGCATTTTAGTTCTCATTATGGTGAATAAACTAAGATGAAAATGTAGCATTATTTAATATTCTGACTTTTATTTTCTAAGACATATAGACAAGCCTTGGGAAAGAAGGTGAGGATAAAAACTTTACTCACCACCTACTCAGTACTTAATTTTAACGAAGTAATTTTATTTTATTTTATTTTTTTTTTTTTTTTTGCTTTTTTGGGTCACACCGGCGGCGCTCAGGGGTTACTCCCTGGCTTTGCACTCAGGAATTACTCCTGGCAGTGCTCGGGGACCATATGGGATGCCGGGATCGAACCCGGGGCGGCACAGGCCGGCCACCGCAAGGCAAACGCCCTACCCGCTGGGCTATCGCCCGCCCCCAACGAAGTAATTTTAAAACTGAGGCATGAGAAAAATAAAATATGTTCTTTATAAATAAATCATATTCTAGCTGTAGAGTTCAAGTTGATAAAACTCTTCTCTAACATTTCCTTTCATGTTATAATATCATCAGTTATATGACATGAATAAATAAATATGCACAAACTATTTACTGTATCACCTACTGGTGCATAATGAAACTCATTGGGAGATATGGTATTTGTACTATTTATGAAATTGCTTCCCATTTATAATACAAAATGGTAGTATTTTTGTGATATTTTTATGATCTCTTTTTTCCCCACACTTTTCTCAATTTTAGAGAAATCTCAATTTTCTTTTCAACCATTCCTTATAATTTTAAATTCAACCATCCCTTACTATTTTAAAATTTCTTTAAATATATAAATAAATTATATATGTATGTGTTGCAGGACTCCTAAGGGCCGCTGCATCTGCTCTGGATTGCCTCCCCGCAAATCACTCCGTAGATAAGGGGGTAGTCTAAATGTGGCAGTTTATCCGACCATGTATGCTGTACTAGCTGGTATAAATATTCTCCCATGCTATCATAATCGTGGGACTAGCTAGATCTTACCAGCATATTAGCCTGGCCACGTAGGGACACCTAAGTAATTAGACCAGAGAGAAATGCTGTTTGCTTCCAAGCAAACAAGCATGACTCCCTGATATACTCAAAAGGCAACTAAAATATAAAACTACAATGAAGTAGGGGAGACTTGTGAAGGCTTGGAGAAATATTTAACTGGCATTGGTGTTGATCTTTGGTACAGTGACATGCCAGCTCAGAAACCCCCTTCTCTACATTACAAAGGCATTCCCGGCTCAAAACATTAGCACAGTAAAGGCCCTAGGTGAGATGCAGGGAGGGATTACCTAAGGGCATTGGACCCTCCCCTGCTTTCCATAACAGTGGGAGGAAGGTCTGAGTTACAGGGATATAAACTAGCCGGTTCCGCTCTCCCTTCCTTCTTCCTTGTGGGATTTCTTGTCAGCGTTCATTCCCCTTGGAAGCTTTTACACGTGGTGGTCGCCATCTTGGCCTACACGTGGCTGGGGGTTCTAGCCTGGAATCCTAAGCATCGGGTTTTTCCTTTTGCTGATTTGTATGCCTGAATCTGTGATAAGTAAAGCCTTTTAAAACTGCATCGGATTCCTGAGTTTTCATCTGTTCCTCGCCGGCTTCGGAGGTAGAAGGGAACTTCGCTTCCCGGCACTGTCGGGGACCCGGCGGGGCGCCCCAACATGTATGTATTTATATTACAGCTCTTTTCATATTTAACCAGTTCCATATCCATATAGTTTTATTACTTTTTTTTATTTTGCTTGTGTTTTGAACCACCCTGGCAATGTGCAGGGGGTTACTTCCTGCTTTGCTCTCAGATATTACTCCTGGCAGGACTCAGGGGATCATATAGATACTTGGGATTAACCCAGGGCCAACTACATTCAAAACAAATGATCTACTCACTGTATTGCTCAAGTCACATATATCTGTTTATATTTTTTCATCCTCAAGTATCTAACTCATATTAGAAAATGGAGGAAGATTGGGCCACAGACAGTGGTATTAAGTGACTACTCCTGTTTCTGTTCTCAGGGATTACTTCTCAAGAATAGTATGCAGTTTCAGTGACACAGTAAATATTTATGATAATAATCCCTCAGCAACCATCACCAGAGTCACCATAAGTATTTCCAAATAAATCAGTACTGTAAAATTGGCCAACTAAACTACAGAAGATAAACATAAATTGACATGAAGGGAAAACTTAAGAAGAGTGAAATAATGTCTCTATATAGAAAGTGAGAACTTCTATATAGAGATATCTGTTACAGACTCTGCACATAGATGTATATCACAGTGTCACAGTGTCTACTCAAAGAATTAGAGTAGGGCATGAAGAGATAGTGCAACTGACTGTAGTCAATGCTTTTCATACAAGACACCCAAGTACTAACCCTGCCATAGCATGATGTTCGAGAGATAAGAAAGGAAAAACCCCTGATTGATGCTGGGTGTGATCAAAAAATAAATGACCAAACAAAAGAAAATAGAACAAAAAAAAGAAAGTGAGAGTATATGATGCACAAAAGATAATTACAGCTTTGACAAAACCAAATACCTTCTTCAACATTTTTTTCTATAGTTACTCAAAATTTTAGAAGTCATACTTATTTTTTGTGGAAAAATAATGGTTCCCCAAATAGAGTACAAGCACAATTAATATCAAATTATTCTTGGCCAAAGTTTCAAAATCATATTAATATTTAGAAACATCATATACTTCAATATAAAATCAACAATGCAAGGAGATAAAAGGCTTTATAAAATTTGAATAAAAGACCTTTTGCCTTTTGGTTCCTCAGCCTTCAGCTTTTGGCTCCTGCGGCTTTTTGGCTTTCAGCCTTTTGCTCCTTCTTCTGGGTAGGACTCAGATCGGGTGCAAGGTCAGGCCAGATTTTTTGAGCCATTGGAATCCTAGCAACAGATTTCGCTACCAAGTCCAACTCTCCCAATCACCCAGTCTCCCACAGGGATCATGGAATTACTGAGGAGAGTATTTCAAGCCCAGGAATGCTTGAGCCTAAGACACAGGTACACCCGGCAGAGCAGAAACCAGCTTTCCCCGTTGTGTGCGGCTGCTCGTGGCCGCTGGGATTTACCTCCAAATTACCACAAATATTCTACCCACCCCTCTGAGAGAGCCCCCACAAAGTAATGAGAATATAGTGCCCGCATGGCAGAGCCTGGCAAGCTGTCCGATGCGTGTTCGATATGCCAAATCCAGTAACAAAAATGTTTATTTTCCTGACCCCGAAAGAGCCCTTAATACGACAGCTGTAAGAAAGGCAAACAAGCAGTGCCTGATAAAATTTCACAGCAGTCCTAGGCTGCCAAAACGAAGAAGGACTAAAATGACTGTCTGTACTTTCAATGCACGTACACTGGCATCGGAAGCATATACTGAGGATCTGATGCTGCAAGCAAGAAAGATCAAGTATGACATCATTGGTTTGATTGAGACGAGGAGGCGTCAGTTGCATCATGCTGTATTTGACATCGGAGAAGAATTGTTCCTTGGAACATGTGACAAAAAGAGGTGTCGGTGGCGTTGGTGTCCTTGTCAACACGAACATGGCTGTCAACATTGATTCATTTGAATGCCTAACAAACCGAATAGGATGATTACACTTGAGGAGATGTGGCCCACTGCCAGCAATTTCTATCTTCATTGTCTATGCACCAACATCCACATACAAAGAAGATGAAATTGAGAAATTCTACATGGAATTGGAGGAGTTCTATAAAAAGATCACACCTTCTACAAGATCATAGTCGGTGATTTTAATGCCAAGATAGGACCGAGAAGATCGGCTGAAGAACTCCACATCGGGACCCATGGCCTAGAATGGAACGAACAGGGTGAGAGACTATCTGAGTTCATCATGTCCACCAAGACTATTCATGGGAACTCAGTTTCAGAAGGCTGAAGCGAAACGTTTGACATGGGAATCTCCTGGCGGACAGTTCCACAATGAAATTGACCACATCATTTTCAATCGACGGTTTTGTCTGACCAATGTTGCTGTCGTCCCCAAATTCCAGACAGGATCGGACCACCGTCTCCTTCGTGCAAAATTCTACTTCCCGCAACGGGGAGAAAAGGCTGCAAAGTTTAAGAAGAGAACTCCCAGAACGACCACCAACTGGGAACTCTTTGGCACCTTGTGGGGCTCTCTCAGAGGGGTGGGTAGAATATTCATGGTAATTTGGAGGAAAATCGCACGGCCGCCCCCAGCGGCTGCATGCAACAGGGAAAGCTGGTATCTGCTCTGCTGGGTGTATCTGTGTCTGTGGCTAAAGCATTCCTGTGCTTGAAATACTCTCCTCTGAAGGGTGGGTCTCTGCAGGGTTGGTCCTTGTAGGATGGGTTTCTGACAAGCCGAGTTGCAGACTGGTTTAATCTCTTGGGTGGAGATCTTAGGAGCTGCGTAGTGTGCATGGTGAAGATCACTGCCAGCAAGGTGTGGGGTTTTCTCTGGGTTCTTCTGAAGCTCTATGGGAATGGTGGACTCGGGTCGGAAGTCACTCTCGTTGTCTGTGGAGTGCAGGGTGCTCAACGGGGTAGCTGATATCTGCTCTGCCAGGTGTATCTGTGTCCGATGTGTGTTATATATGCCAAAACCATAAACAAAAATGTTTATTTTCCTGACCCGAAAAGAGCCCTAAATACGGCAGCAGTAAGAAAGGCGAAGAAGCAGTGCCCGATAAAATTTCATGGCCAACCTAGGCTGCCAAAATGAAGAAGGACTAAAATGACTGTCTATACTTTCAATGCATGTACGCTGGCATCGGAAGCATATATCGAGCATCTGATGGTGCAAGCTCAAAAGATCAAGTATGACATCATTGGTCTGACTGAGACAAGAAGGCTTCAGTCACACCACGCTGTATTTGACACCAGAGAATTGTTCCTTGTAACATGCAACAAAAGAGGCATCAGTGGCATTTGTGCCCTTGTCAACACAAACATGGTCATCAACATTGACTCATTTGACTGCCTAACAAATCGGATATGATGATTACACTTGAAGAGATGTGGCCACTGCCAGCAATTTCTATCTTCATTGTCTATGCACCAACATCCACATACAAGGAAGATGAAATTGAGAAATTCTAAATGGAACTGGAGGAGTTTTATAAAAAAGATCACACCTTTTACAAGATCAGAGTGGGTGACTTTAATGCTAAGATAGGACCGAGAAGAGCAGCTGAAAAAGTCTTCATCGGGACTCATGGCCTAGAATGGAACGAACAGGGTGAGAGACTATCTGATATCATGTCCACCGAGACAATTAATGAGAACTCACAGTTCCAGAAGGTTGAAGTGAAACATTGGACATGGAAATCTCTCTTTCCTTGGCCTCATACTATCTTGTTGTGAAGACTTAAAGCTCATCTCTATACCAAGCACTTTCAGAGAATTCATAGGGCTGTCATCTTTTCTCCACTCTACATACTATTTTCTCTATTATTTTGCCCAACTACACAAGTGATAGCCGGAGTGATAGCCCAGCGGGTAGGGCGCTTGCCTTGCTCGCGGCCGGCCTATGTCGGCCCGGGTTCGATCCCGGCATCCCATATGGTCCCCCCGAGTACCGCCAGGAGTAATTCCCTGAGTGCAGAGCCAGGAGAAACCCCTGAGCATCGCCGGTGTGGCCCAAAAAAAAAAATTACATAAGCTAGATGCAGAATTATATAGAATATTTCTTGGGTTTTTTCTGCTCTAGTATCACAAAATATAAAAATGATAAAAATGAGATTTATAAAAATCATTGTCTATTTATTGAAATTGCTTGATATTTTATTTAGGTGACTTTAACAGAAGAGTACTAATGTAGACTTGTGAATGGAATTGTTTCATTATAGATATATATAATACACACATGTTATATATATGTAATATATAGCATGTTATATACTACATCTACTGGGTGGAGTCTGCTGGGTGAACTCCACCCAGCAGACCAGCCTATTATGGTCCAGCTTGTGCGGCCGCTTGCGACCGCAGTTCATCAATAAATACTTGACTTAGAGATGACTACAAGAGTATGCTACCTGCACGGCAGAGCCTGGCAAGCTAACTGTGTTGTATTTGATATGCCAAATACCAGTAACAATTATAGACCTCATTCCAGAATGGATTGAGGCTCTTTATGTTCCTGGAGCAAGCAGATGCCCTTGGGCTCTACTAGCATGAGACAGGACATATGGAGATGTTACTGGGGCCTGCTCGAAAGCAAATCGATGATGAACGGGAAGACAGTGACAGTGATACAGTGATTTTGCCCAACATATAACAGCTACTCTGCAGTCAGACTTGCTCTAAATTTCTTATGTTCAATAAAACCCCATTATTCTCTAAATCATGCCAGGCATTCACAGGTAGCTCATTCATAAAATAGAAGGTGCTTCTAACTTCAATGCCACTCCCACCATTATCTACCCCTTGAATTCCTTTGACATTACTGTATTCAGTCATTGATTTCTGGTCCACTATCCTGACATCAAAACTCCTACTGCTCTGTCTATATAAAAGTAGGTTATAAAATAAAGCATTTAAGTAATCCACCTTAGTGGATTAGACAATTAGTTCTAATAATTAGGACTAATAGACAATTAGTTCTCATTGTCCTCACCTAATGCAGTAAATTTTATTTAAGGTTAGGTATTCACCTGCTTGCAAATATATCACAAATTGGGTTCAATGGGTAAACTTTGGGCTTCTGCTCCCTTCACAGGTAGTAAATAATCTCTGATCCCTCATACTGTTCAAAGTATCCCAGGAATATCCACAGGGACACTTCTATTCTGCTCATAGATTGCTGCACTTAAGAACTTTGTCTATATTTTGTCTCTATTGTTTCAATGAAGCACCATTGCTAGTTTTGATTCTCTTTACTCTTGTTTCTTCCAGAAACAGCAACCAGAGAACCTGGGCTGTTTAGGTAAAATTTTAACTAGTAATCCTGACTCTAATGGCATGTCTCATTTCAAGAATGCTCTTATGTTAAGTGGCACCTTAACTTTCCCAGTTTTAATAGATTTCTAACAGAATTTAAGATGAGTTAACAGTTTCCCTTTATTTCTCCAGGAAATAAAATAAAAATATGAGTTATGCCTCCAAACAAGATTCCATTTCTTTGCTTTAGACTTTAGGAAAAAATCAGATTTGATTATATTGTGATAACAAACCAGTATGAAAGTAAAGACCAACATCCCTGAAATAATGGAACTCTTCATAAAGCCTAAGGCATTTATGTGACTAAAATTATAAAGGGTTTATAGCTAAGAAGACAGATTGCTCTCTGGGTAATAACTTACTCAGAGTATGCAAGAATGAGAAAATTTAGCCATAAAATAGGGATGCATTATCAATTTATATCTACATATACATAGATATATAATAGTTATAAAATGCAGCTGACATATCTACGACAAATGTAGTTTACTCCAAATTCAGAAATTGAGCCCTGCTTTCTTTTGTAAAATCATTGTGTTAAAAGACAGTTACAGTGGTTATTACCAAAACATTATATTATGCGTAGTTCTCATATTTTCTTATACCAAATGTCATTTAAGTTTCACAATTACCTAGATGAGGGATGTTGAAATGATTGCACTTGTCAATTTTTTTTAAATGAGACTTAATGTGGTTAGCTAACTTAATGAAGGTCACATAGCTAGTCAATTACTTATCTAGTGTTCATTTGATAGTATCATTCTAATTTAGTTCTTACAACATGACTAAGATGTGAAGACACTTCAGTAAGTTTAAGTGCTTGATCAATAATCCAAGGAGCTGCTAATTAGATAGGGCAACATTTATAGATTCATTTAGCTGTATCTTTTCTTTAAGAACTCTTCCAAATGTCATGTGATAACTGTGACTCAACTCACCTTGCCATAATCATCCTTCTAAATAAAATATTCAGATTGTAAATTACATTACATTAGAAAAGGTAAAGGAGTGATAGTCACATTTATTCTCAAATAGTTCATTGAGAATTTTATTATATTTTATATAGTATGCACATACAGTTGGGCTATAAACAATTGAAGGTATCAGAAGAGTTCACTGCAGAACATGGGACATGCAAATTAAGTTGCTCTTTTAATAAACCTGGAATATTAGACCTCTATTGCAGCATTTCATTTCAGAATGAGTGGGAGGCACTTTCAGAGATTTACTTGACAGTGCTATCAACAAATACCAGCTGTTTGCTAGTGATTTTGGATCAGTGATTTTCCACTCCAAGAATAAAATGATCCAAAAAGAAAAGAAGGAAGAACAGAGGAATGAACAAATGAAGAAAGTAAGTAAGCAAGTTTACTTATATTATTAGTCATCTTTGTTGAATTTTTTGATACAGCTTTACTAATAGAGTGTATTAGCCATCAGTCTAAAAGACATAGCACATAGGAACTATCAAATGTACTGTGAGGATAACATTTCTCATTTCTAGAAAATCTCAGACAGAGAAAAGCTTACAATTCTCAAACTCTCTGAAAGATCACTTTGTTTTTAATGATTGTCAGTAATCGGAATGAAGAAAATGAGAAAAGTGTTAAGAAATTATGTCTTTTCATGTTGAAGAAAGTCAAGTGCAAAGAAAATTAATCACATGCACTAATTTAAATCAACAAGTGATTAAATAATATATTACAAAAGTGTCAAAGCTATTATACAATAATAAGTCATTTATTTTTTTTTGAATGAGGGAATTCAATTATAAAAATCACTTGGAATATGAAAAAATATGTAATTCATCATCTCAGTGCCAGAAAAGCTTAGGTTAATGCCACCAATAGTTACTCAAAATTTGTGCAGAATTAAAGTTATTTTGGTGATACAGCCATCACCAAAATAACTGATGGCTAACAGTGTATTGGCAATCAGTCTAAAAGACATAGCACAGAGGAACTATCAAATTTACCTGTTTGTACTGTGAGGATAACATTACTCATTTCTAGAAAATCTCAGGCAGAGAAAAGCTTACAGTTCTCAAACTCTCCAAAAGATCATTTTGCTTTTCATATGATTGTCAGTAATCGGATCCAAACTCACTAGCAAACGCTCAGGCACTCAGTTCGCCAATACATGCTGGATTTAGAGATGACTACAAGAGTATGCTATCCGCACGACAGAGCCTGGAAAGCTACCCGTGTCATATTTGATAGCCAAATACCAGTAACATTTATAGACCTCATTCCCATGACCTGATGAAATGGTTTGAGGCTCTTTATGTTCCTGAGCAAGCAGGTGCCCTTGGGCTCTACTTGCATAAGACAGGACATATGGAGATGTTACTGGTGTCCGTTGAGCAAATCGATGATGAACGGGAAGACAGTGATACAGTGATTGGTGATACAAAGAAGTCATTCTAATAAAATAGCAGAGCCAGCTGTGTTATCTTCTATTCTAATGAAATAAGTCAATGAATCAATTTTTAGGATATGAAATCATATCTAGTGGTACTCAAAGGTTACTTCTGTAAATACTGGTATTCAAATCATGTTCATGGCCACAGCCACATGAAAGGCAAGGACCTTAACCTTTGTAATATATATCCATCCAAATGAATCTAATTTGACTAGACTGAATCAGTTGTTGAGGAGACCATAACCTGGAAAATTCTAAGGACTTCAGCAATGACCACAGGGTACTTGCTAGAACTGTCACTGAAGGACCTAATTGTTCCAGAAAACAGCATTCATGTGCTGGAGAAAGTAACACTCTCATGTGCTGGAGAAAGTATTCCCAATTCCTTCAGAATAAAGGTATGTTTTGATAAAGACTCAACTATTGATTATTATCATGTTACAAACCCATATACTTCTGACTTTACTGATTTTGCATATAATTTGAACAGTAAATATTAACCACAGTTCTCTGTAATAAAATAGCACTAGCATTGTTGGTAGTCCCAAATAAGAAAACCACCTTTAGCCTATTGTTTTAATTAGTTTATCCAGGAATAAAAGGGAAATAAGTCTAGTTGGTATTGTGCATTTTTCTTTTTAATTTTTATTTATTTATATTTTGTACATTGTTCATTGTTTAAAGTCACTATAAAAACACAAGAAGTGTTAAGGGTCTTGAAGGACTTGAGAGTCAGCTATAGTAACTTTGTTTTTGATAGGAATTTTTCTTTAAAATTCTAGAGTTAGCAATATTGTGGGCACTTAAAAGTATATAGAATATTAAAAGTGACCGCATTTGTCAGGATTTTAATTATACTGGGTTGTGTCTCCATATGCACAAAATGAATACAAAGAGTATAAGCAGAAAAGAAAAGTGTAAGAAGAACTAAGAATTAGTTCCTTTTCTGACAAAGTAAATATAAACATCTGTAGGTAATCACTGACTTTATTGGCATTTTAGAAATGACGGTCATTGTGATGGTCTTACAGGTTAGGGTTTTCAGGCTCTACTTTACGATCAACAGACCATACTAGAATCCTGCTTTTGAGCCGCGTGGGCATGTGGGTGTGGTTTAGCAGTGTATGCTTGCTTCCCTGTGCAAGGCACTGGGCTTGGTCTCTGGCACAGGTCTGGGGAGGCACAATATAAATTGTATGCTCAGAAGAAGCCACCAGGAATTCATCTTTTAATGTTTTTCTCAAGGAAGCATAATGCTTAGCTCACAAAGTTAGTTAGTCATGAAGTCAAGATTCCCTTGTCTAACTTTAGTGCTTTTTACATTAAGGTGTCTCAGCATGGCTTGCCTTTATCAGAGATAAGAATCTGTGGCACTGTTTTCAAGTGCCTGCAATGATTACTTAATGAAACATGTTACTTCTTAAATTCCTTGAATTATCTTTAAGGGAAAAATGAAATGACTATATGGGTTTATCTTTCTAAAACTTCAGACTCCACTTCGTTATACTCCTTTCTTTAAAAAAATCGCTTAGCTAGAGAAAATTTTGTTTTGTGATTTTTTTTTTAAACGTGTTCTTTTAGGTTTAGGTTTTTCTTTACTCTTGAAACCCGTCCTCCCAGTAAGCCTAGCAAGAAGCCAGAGCAACCCACACATCATGAGGTCAGTCATTCTCAACGTTCAGACTCCATAGTTCCTCAGAGCTCCATCCAAGCGAAAACCTGATCTTTCCCCTTTAAGCTTCAACAGTAAATGCTTGAGATGAGAGCCTTCTATTGAGCAGGACTGGCAAGGGCCTGGCAAGCTACCCATGTTTTATTTGATATGCCAAAAGCCAGTAACAATTATGGACCTCAATTCCATGACCTTAAGAATAGTTTGAGTCTCTTCCTGTCCCTGGAGCAAGCATATACCCTTGGGCTACACTTGCTTGTGACAGGACTTATGGAGATGTTACTGGTGCTCGCTTGAGCAAATCGATGAACAACGGTAAGAAAGTGATACAGTGATACAGTGATACAAACCCAAAAGATCAACAATGGGGTAAGGAAGGAGAGAGAGGATGTATATGAGCACAGTGTCCATATTGCTATTATTTTCCTTTATCCATGTTTTCTTTTACCTGGTTTCAACACCGGTCCCATCACCAATACCGCTTTCCCTCTATCAGTACTACCATGCCCTCACCTCCACTCCCACCTGCCATCTTGACAGGCACATTTCAAAATTCAGTGGTTGTAACTCAGATCTCCTACTTTCAAGTTTTCCTTTGTGGTATGATATTTTCTATTTTTTTAAGTCAGAGTGCTTTCAATATTTTGTCTCTGTCTTTTGGTTTTTATAATTCTGATTTTAATATGGACTCTTTCAATATAAGTGTATGGACACTTTCATGGACTCTTTCAATTTAAGTGCATTTTCACTGAGATCCTACAGAGATCTTGGATCTAGGTACCTGTACTAGACCAAACCGGGTTGTTTCCTTAACTCTGAGAAAATTTTATCTAAGATTTAAGTAGTGATTCTTCAATAAGTTTGTCTTTCTGTTCAATATAAACTCCAATTATTTTTACATTATTCTTAGTAAACTCATTCTGTAGTTCTGTGGTATACTGTTCATTTCATTTTATTCTATTATTTTATTTTTACTATCACTATCACTATCCTCCCATTGATCATCTATTTGCTTGAGCGGGCACCAGTAATATCTCCATATGTCTTGTCCCGACACCCACCCTGCAGCAGTTTTACTCAATCAGGCCCAGGTATGCTGATCCAGAGACTTACAGACATGTGCAGAGCTGCTACTCGCTCTCCAGTGCCCAGCTGCTCATGAGGCACCCGGGAGGGATGGCGGGTTCTAGCCCTGACCCGCCACCCCAGCAGAGCCGCACAACAAGCCAGATGACCCCCCCCACTCCATCGGGCCACCATTTTCCACATCCAGACTTCCCTCTCGTCAGAACTCCACCCAGAGACAGCCTATCACAGCCTGTCTCCTGCGGCCGCAAGCAGCCCGCACGGTTCATCTATAAATGTTATAATTAGAGATGACTACAAGGGTATGCCGCCTTCATGGCAAGCTCAGCAAGCTGCTCGTGTTGTATTTGATATGCCAAATACCACTAACAATTATATTAGGTCATTATCATGATTTGAGGCTCTTTATGTTCCTGGAGCGAGCAGATGCCCTTGGGCTCTACTAGCATTATTTTATTTTATATAAAATTAATTTTCAGCCTATTCTCAACTTTTCTGTCAGTTTCCCACATTACACCTTGGAGGTCTCAATCTTCTCTTTGCTTGTTGTTATTCTGCTATTTGATCTTCTGTTTATTATTATTATTATTATTATTTTTTTTTAATATCACCAATAAAAATCTCAATTTCTGACTGTAGTTTCCTTATTATTATTATTATTATTTTTTGATTTTTGGGCCACACCCGGCAATGCTCAGGGGTTTCTCCTGACTCTGCACTCAGGAGTTACTCCTGGCGGTGCTCGGGGACCATATGGGATGTCGGGGATCGAAACCTGGCCTGCATCGGCCGGCCGAGTGCAAGGCAAACACCCTATCCGCTAGACTATTGCTCCGGCCCCTGTAGTTTCCTTATTTACCTTTCATAATTTCTTGTGATTTGCTAACAATCTGTGGCTTTGGTTCTTTGAGTGCATTCAACATGCTCAATATGCTGTCACTTAGTTATTCTCTGACAGTTCATAGAGCTAGTTGGTGCTGGTTGAGCCATCCATGTTATTATTTTTATTTATTAGCTTTTTGGGCATTTACACATCTTCACTATTGTGTTTTCTATGTTTCTGCTTGCAAAATTAAAAAGTAAATATGCAAATGGAAATTACAAAAATTAGAGAGAGAAAATAATCAAGGAAACAATAAAAAGACTTATTGAAAGCAGAGATGATCCTTCAAAATACAGTGCAAGATCCACCTTTAGCTGTCTCCTAAGGGAATAAATAAGAAAAAGAAAACACAAATAAACAGGAACAGAGTTGATGGGCACGAGTGCTAATACTTAGGGAAGGTGCATGCCTTGCATTTGGTTGACTTGGGTTTGATTCCTATTACCCCAGGAAATGATGACTGAGAGCAGAACTAGGAGAAAATTCTGAGTATCAACAGAAGTGGCCCCCAAACAAACACATACAAATAAAAAATCACAATATACACCTTAGAATATCACAATGAAATATCACAACAGCTTCTTATGAAAAAAATCTTTGTTCCATTAAATGGTAGAACCTATAGAAATGGAGAGACTCACAGACATGGGGCAGAGCTGCTACTTGCTCTCCCTATGCCCAGCTGCTCACAAGGTGCCCAGGAGGGATGGCGGGTTCTAGCCCTGGCCCACCACCCCAGCAGAGCCTTGCAACAAGCCAGATGACCCCCCACTCTATGAGGGCTTCCATTTTCCACATCGGGAGTTCTCTCTCGTCAGAACTCCACCCAGCAGACCAGCCTATTACAGCCCTGCAGTGCAGCCGCAAGCACCCACGCGGTTCATCAATAAATGCTGGACTTAGAGATAACTACAAGAGTATGCTACCTGCACGGCAGAGTCTGGCAAGCTACCCGTGTTGTATTTGATATGCCAAATACCAGTAACAATTATAATCCTCATTCCAGAATGGATTGAGGCTCTTTATGTTCCTGGAGCAATCAGATGCCCTTGGGCTCTACTAGCATGAGACAGGACATATGGAGATGTTACTGGGGCCCGCTTGAGTAAATTGATGATGAATGGGAAGACAGTAATATAAATGGATGAATACTTAAAAACATGCAATCCCTGTAAGACTTCTCACTTTATAGTAGTGTCATGCAGTCATGTGATGAAAGTACCTATTCCATTAAAATTCAGAAAATTAGAAATTCTACAATCTTTTAAACCAAGATTGTAATTTTTATTATATTGAACCATCAAATGTCAAGTGAAAGCAAAACAAGTGTTTTTTTTTTGTTTTCTTTTCTATGCAATATATGAGGTGATGTTTATCAGTTATCTCTTCTTTCAATGATGCTGAGAGGCTAGATATAATGCTGAGAGTACATAACTACTGTTCCATTGTTGGGGACTCCACTGGGGTCCCCAACAGTGCCGGGAAGCGAGTTCCCTTCTACCTCCAAGACTGGCAAGAAATGCATGAAAACTCAGGAATACGATGCAATTTTAAAAGGGCTTTACTATCACAGGTTCCAATAAAAATCCAAGAGCAGGGAAAACCTCTGGACTCTGGGTTCCCAGCTAGGTCCCAGCCATGAGTAGGCCAAAATGACTGCCACCACGTGTTGAAGCCCAACAGAGATGGAGAGGATGGAGAGGCAAACACCAAGGGAAGCCGAAATGGCAAAAAGGCAGAAAAAATGAAGGGCTTATTTTTCCTTGCAGCTTATTTTATAGCTAGAAATCCACCCAAACTTCCCAGCCCGCCCGCTTTGAGATGAAAACAGGAAAATAGCTCTATAGAAATGTAGTAACTTCAGGAAGCCTTCTTACTGTTTACAAGAACCCAGAGCTAATTCAAAGCCTCCTAGTAGAGCTGGGAGGAGCTATAAGCTAAATGTAACTTCCCCTGGCAGAAAGGGTCAAGTGCCCTCAGGTAATTTCTCACAGCACCTCACCTAATGTCTTGAGCCAAGATCTGCCTGAAATTGCCTTTATAGGGTAGAGAAGGGGGGTTTCTGAGATGGCATGTCTCTGTACCAAAGACTAATATTAATGTCAGTTAAATATTTCTCCAAGCCTTCACAAGAGTCTCGTCTACTTCACTGTAGTTTTGTATTTTAGTTGCCTTTGAGTTATCAGGAAGCCATGCTTGCTTGCTTGGAGGCAAACAGCATTTCTCTCTGGGCTAATCACTTAGAGATCCAACGTGGCCAGGCAAATATGCTGCTAAGATCTAGCTAGTCCCACGATGATTGTGGTAGTATGAAAGAATATTTATACCAGCCAGTATAGAATACATGGTCAGATAAACTGCCACATTTAGACTAGCCCCCTATCTATGAAGTGAGCTGCAGGAGGCAATCTAGAGCAGATGCAGAGGCCTAGGCTTTTAGGTGTCCTGCAACATTCCATAGGCCATGAAACAGTTTTATCCAGCTCTACAATAGAATAAAGTTCTGTCAATGTTCATCTCAAGTTTCAAGTTTGTGTTGGAGGTCACACTCTAGTGAACTCTGGGTTTCTGCAGCTCAAAGTTTTTTGCATTTCCCTGAGGCTAGCCCCTAATCATGTCCCTCCTGTGCAAATCACATTAGGAGACTGGGGGTATGATTGGAAAAGGCAGTTTGATTTTAATAACACTTGGAATAGAGCTTTAATTTCTATCATAATTTCCATGCCAGCTAGTTTGAGCACTTTTCTCATAACCAGCCTGATCCCCAGATGGAACATCTAGAATTTTACCTGGAGGAAGTCTAACCATGTTGCAACTTTTATTAAGAAATAGTTCGGCTAAGAGAAAGGAAGGAGTCATGTTAAGTTTGCCTCCAGGTAAGTAAACTTGTCTCTCAGTAAAACTAAGGCAGATAACTATAAATTACTCTGGGGCAGATTAGAAATGGACCCTGTCGGTGTCTGGAGATAAACATCTGGCTGCTTGAAGTTCATGGTCGAAAATCATTATTTTATTTCCCCAAGTATAAAATTCAGAGATACTTTTTTCTTAGATTGTTTCGCCTTCCCACAAACAAGTGCTTTGCATAAGTCTACCTGGGAAGAAGGGACTTGACCCTAGCATTAGCATATGTATGGAACTGTACCAAAGTGTGGCCTAGCAAGCATTGCACCTAGAAGATATATATATATATATATATATATATATATATATATATATATTTGTCTTTGATGATGCAGAGGAGGAAGTTATTTGTCTCTTGGCTTTTTGCTGGTCTTTTGGGGCTAAAAAGGATGGGGAAAAGATAGTTGCTTATCTTGATGGAAAATCTCAGCCAGAGCATATTTTCAGAGAAATTGATCCTCAGCCATAGGTCTGGGAAATCCCACTGCCTTGATTATAGTAGCAGAGTCTCTTTTATTATTAGTGATAAAAGCTTTATGAAACTGTGCTGTACTCAAGGTTTGTCTGTCTGTCGTCAGCCCGGAGATAATAAGGAACTCATTTCCTGATACTGTCAGGGGAATCTAGCCTTCCCTAATAAGTTTGTATAAAATATACAAACTATGTATATTTTGTTATCAGCTGGGCTTTTTGAAGTCAGGAGAAAGAGAAGTGGGCGGTAATAAAGTAAAAATGGGATTAGCATTGTCCTGGATCAGCATGTCAGCCCCAAATCCAAATAATTGACTTGCTTCTGTTTTTTTAGGGATTCTGTTTTCTTTTATCACACCCAGCAGTGCTGAGGTTCAGTTCCTGACTAAGTGTTCTGGGGCTCATGTGCTGCTGGGAGTCCTGGCCTCCCTGCGTAGGAAGCCTACCTGCAGCCTATTGAGCTGTTTCTCCTGCCCAAGGATTCTATTTTTAGTTCCGTGCTCATTCATGAGTTTGAATTTAAGCATAAACTAAACCATCCAACAAGAAATAGAGGGCTATAGAAATAGTTCAAGACTCACAGACATGGGGCAGAGCTGTTACCAGCTCTCCCTGTGCCCAGCTGCTCACAAGGCGCCCGGGAGGGATGGCGGATTCTATCCCTGACCCGCCACCCCAGCAGAGCCTCGCAACAATCAGACAACCCCACTCCATAAGGGCCACCATTTTCCACATCCTGACTTCCTTCTCGTCAGAATTCCACCCAGCAGAAGAGCCTATCACAGCCTGGCTCAAGTGTCCGCTTGTAGCCAAGCGGTTTATCAGTAAATGCTGTTTTTCTAGATGACTACAAGAGTATGCTACCCGCAAGGCAGAGCCTGGCAAGCAACCTGTGTCGTATTTGATATCCCAGATACCAGTAACAATTATAGACCTCATTCCCATGACCTGATGGAATGGTTTGAAGCTCTTTATGTTCCTGGAGCAAGCAGGTTCGCAGATTCCCTTGGGCTCTACTTGCATGAGACAGGTCATATGGAGATGTTACTGGTGCCCGCTCAAGCAAATTGAAGATGAACGGGAAGACAGTGATACAGTGATACAGTGAAAGCAACACTAACAAAACAAAACACATATAAATCAATACAAGTCACCAAGTTTTGGCAAAATATTTAAGAAAAAAAATATTCTTTATACCTCTGTGATGCCTAGTTACTGGTGTCTAAAATTCATTATTTCACACACTGACTAAGTGTAAGAAAGCATGATATTTTTAGGAGCATTATCATATTACTGATCTGGTAATCATACAAATTGGCCTCAGTCTTTGCCATTTTATATTCCTCTTATTTTTTGTACAAATCACTGTATCACTGTCTTTCCAGTGTTCATCGATTTTCTTGAGCTGGCACCAGTAACATCTCCATACATCCTGTTGCACACAAGTGTAACTCAAAGGCATCTGCTTGCATCAGGGACAGGAAGAGCCTCAACCCATTCTCCAGGTCATGGGAATTGAGGTCTATAATTGTTACTAGTTTTTGGCATATCAAATAAACCATGGTTAGCTTGCCAGGCTCTGCCATGTAGGTGGTATACTCTCAGTAGAAGGCTCTCATCTTGAGCATTTACTGATGAAACTTAAAGGGGAAAGATCAAGTTTTCTCTTGGATGGAGCTCTGAGGAACTGTGGAGTCTGGATGTGGAGAATGACTGACCTCATGATGTGTTGGTTGTTCTGACTTCTTGCTAGGCTCACTGAGATGATGGGTATCAGTCAGAACCTGTCTAGAACTGTATACAGTGTATAAATGTGAAAGATCCTGGGAAGGACCAGATACTAAAATCAGTACTATCTAAGAATCTAAGTACTATCTAAGATGGAGCTGTGGGTCTAGCATGGGTTTCTCTTCTGGGGTAGCTGGCGTGGAGGTGGAGGAAAGGGCAGAGGAGCCCAGATCTCCTCTCAAGTAGCCAGCATGCCACCCCCGCATGTGAGCGAACCCCTTGGAACAATGCTGAACTCATCCAGGGGCTGGTCCAGCCCCCTTACTAGGAAGTCATTTCCATTGGTTGCTTCCACGTGAGGCGCGAGCTGTGCAGCTGTGGGTCTGGAGCGGATAGGACTGGATCTTTTCCAGGGTTGCTGATGGAGCTGTGGGTCTAGCGTGGGTCTCTCTTCCAGGGGTAGCTGGCATGGAGGTAGAGGAAAAGGTGGAGGAGACCAAATTTCCGCTCTAAGTCTGGCCATCGTGGCCCTACCCGCTCGTGTGAGTGAACCCTTGGAATAATGTTGGACAATTTTGCTTGGAGCAAAAACCCTTGGAGCAAGTTTTGTACCAAATTCCTCCTATTTTGTATTTATCTCTCATAAGTCATCTGAATCAAACATATAGGGCAGAATTTTGGTATCCACTGTCTAACAGGTAACAAAACAGAATGAAGCAGCTTGGATGCAATAAAATGGAGAAACCTGGAAAATGTAGAGCATATATATGAAGGTGCACAGGGATATTCAAACTCAAAAGAGCCATATCTTCCTATTTTTAAAAAAGGTGAAATTGAAATTAGTAATTAAAGTTCCCTAAATTTTAATTATGAACAATTTTATTTTTAAAGTTTAACCATTAAACCTTAATACAACTAAACAATATGCCAGCAAAATCTTCCAGTCTGCATCAGATTGACAGAATACCTTTCATCGCTGTGAGGCAGGAAAGTAAATGCCTAATACCAAGTACTCACTCAAGGCCATTCAGGGGATATTTATGTCTGGGACGGAGTTCACAAGAATTTGTGTAGAATGAATTGTAGAGAGAAGGGAGCATCTACTTACTAAAAGTCATGATTCAGAGAAAGAGAGATAATTCTGAGGAATAAGGTGCTTTCCCTTGCACACAACTGAGGAGTCCTGAGCATAATTGGGTGATATAGCCTACACAGTCAGGTGTAAGACCTATAAGTCAGGTGTAAAGCTAGTTGTGGCCTCTAGACAACAAACATCAAGAGTCTGGACCAAAACTTGTTTAAATGGTGTTTTATTCCTGATGCCAGTCTCACACATTTAGCTCAAGTCTCAGAAATCAATCACACACTTCTTCAAAAATATTTAACTAGAAGAGTCTGTATTTCAAAATTCTATGGTATAAAAATTAAACTCAACCAAAGATGGATAGAAGATCTGTTAAGGTGATTCTTTAACCAATTGGCACAAGAAACATTAATATCATTCATAAGTAGGGAAATATAAATCAAATCCATAATGAGAAAACTCTTCAAAATGTGACAGTGACTATTAATAAGTGAGGAAAAGAAGCAAAGTATGCACGCCAAGCAGACAGATGGAAAAAAGCACCACAAGGTTAAAAGCCCCTTTCAAAGACAGGCATGGCACAGAGGACATAGACAAGAAGCATACATCTCAGAGACCCCTACTTCCCTGCCAGTAACACTGAATGTTTAAAAAAGATAAGAAAACCTTTCTGTGCCCATCCCTTCCAATACTGTTATTCTCTTCATTTATTTCTACCAGCCATCCTTTATACACCAACAGAATCCATAAAATCTTCCATCTTCTATCATCTCATAGGCTTTTCGATAACATCATTGAAAGAAACTGTCACATCCATGAATTAGGATAATGGAAAGAGAATAAATAAGAAACCATATATAATCAATAGTAAAGAGTGGAACACAGCCATACATGTGCATTGACATATAAGGATATTTTTAAATATACATATTTTCCTTATAATGTCTCAAGCTACATCCTGTTTGTCTACATATTCATATGTAGGACTACATATGAATGAATTAATCACTGTTTTCTTGAATTTACAAACTTGAGAATTAATTCATCACTGTCTCTGTATCACTGTCTTCCCGTTGTTCATCGATTTGCTCCAGCGGGCCACAGCAACATCTCCATATGTCCTGTCTCATGCTAGTAGAGTCCAAGGGCATCTGCTTGCTCCAGGAACATAAAGAGCCACAATCCATTCGGGAATGAGGTCTATAATTGTTACTGGTATTTGGCATATCAAATACAACATGGGTAGCTTGCCAGGCTCTGCCTTGCAGGTACCATACTCTTGCAGTCATCTCTAAGTCCAGCATTTAATGATGAACCGCAGAGGCTGCAAGCAGCCAAGCAAGCCGGGCTGTGATAGGCTGGTCTGCTGGGTGGAGGTCTGATGAGAGAGAAGTCCGGATGTGGAAAATGGAGGCCCTCATGGAGTGGGGGGGTCGTCTGGCTTGTTGCAAGGCTCTGCTGGGCTGGCAGGCCAGGGCTAGAACCTACCATCTCTCCTGGGCTCCTTGTGAGCGGTTGGGCACAGGGAAAGCAAGTAGCAGCTCTGCCCCATGTCTGTCTCTGGATCAGCATACCTGGGCCTGATTAAAAAAAGACTGCAGCAGGGTGGATTTTGAGGAGCCGGACTGTGATAGGCTGGTCTGCTGGGTGGAGTTCTGACGAGAGAGAAGTCCGGATGTGGAAAATGGTGGCCCTCGTGGAGTGGGGGTCGTCTGGCCTGTTGCAAGGCTCTGCTGCGCTGGCGGGCCAGGGCTAGAACCCGCCATCTCTCCCTGGGCTCCTTGTGAGTGGCTGGGCACAGGGAGAGCAAGTAGCAGCTCTGCCCCATGTCTGTCATATGGATGAATGAACAAACATTTCATGGTATTATAAGAATGAAGACTATATGTTGAGAAAAGGTAAATATTTTACCTATAATCACTGAAATACATTTATGGAATTGTGACAGCTTTATACAGCTCTTAGAATTTACTTTTTGTCATCAGTTTAGAATACACACAACATAATGGAGAGGGACGGAGAAGCAAAATGCCGATGGAAGCCGGAAATGGCAAGTATGTATGTATGTATATATACGTATTTATATGTATATATAGCTGTAGATAGATAGATAGATAGATAGATAGATAGATAGATAGATAGATAGATAGATAGATAGATAGATAGATAGATAGATAGATAGATAGATAGATAGATAGATAGATAGATAGATAGATAGATAGATAGATAGATAGATAGATAGATAGATAGAGCGAGCTGTGTAAGGTGAGAAGTTTAAATTGCTATTTTATTCTCTGTATACTCTGCAGTTGTGAAATTCCTTTATGTGAAAAATAAATTTTGCATAAGAAATGCTTTGTCTTGGTGTGCTGTTGTAGTGGTGGGAAAGTTAGAAACAGGAACAGATGATTAAACAGGCATCTAGAGGCAGAACCTCTGAGTGACCCATTGTAGGAGCTGAGCAGAGGTAGGACTAGAACAGAAGCCATGACTGAAATAGAACCAAAGAGCTAGACTGATGTGGTTGCCGGGCAGGAAGGAAACATGGAGGGCCACAGAAACAGCTAGAGTCTGTAGAGAGTTTAGAATGTATTAACCATACAGGTTATTGGTTTTTGCATATCGAATCTCCTGGTGGAGAGTTCCACAATGAAATTGACCACATCATCTTTAATCGATGGTTTTGTCTGACCGATGTTGCTGTCATCCCAAATTCCAAACAGGATTGGACCACCATTGCTTTCGTTGCAAAAATTCTACTTCACACAATGGGGAAAAAAGGCTGCAAAGTTTAAGAAGAGAACTCCCAGAACGACCACCAACTGGAAACTCTTTGGCACCATTGCAGCAAAATGGGAAGATACAATCATTGACAACATCGATGAAGAATACAACCGACAGGTTCAGCACCTCCATGATTGCACGAAGAATGCTGGAGAGAAAGACACAAAAGGGACGCCTGTCTTCAGAAACTCTCGAGCTCATTCGCCAACATGGCAAGGCGCGAACCTCAGGTGACCAAATGCTATCGTCCAAGCTTGCAAGGCAGTGCAGAGAAGCGATAAAAGAAGACCTCAAAGACACTGTCTTCACTGTATCACTGTCTTCCCGTTCATCATCGATTTGCTCGAGCGGGCCCCAGTAACATCTCCATATGTCCTGTCTCATGCTAGTAGAGCCCAAGACATCTGCTAGCTCCAGGAACATAAAGAGCCTCAGTCCATTCCCGGAATGAGGTCTATAATTGTTACTGGTATTTGGCATATCAAATACAACACGGGTAGCTTGCCAGGCTCTGCCATGTAGGTAGCATACTATTGTAGGCATCTTTAAGTCCAGCATTTATTGATGAACCGCTCTGCCGCTTGTGGCCGTGCGGAGCCGAGCACTGATAGGCTGGTCTGCTGGGTGGAGGTCTGGCGAGAGAAAAGTCCGGATGTGGAAAATGGAGGCCCTCGTGGAGTGGAGGGTCGTCTGGCTGTCTGCGAGGATGCTGGGATGGTGGACCAGGGCTAGAACCCACCATCCCTCCCGGGGCACCTCGTGAGCGGCTGGTCACAGGGAGGAGCCAGTAGCAGCTCTGCCCCATGTCTGCGAGTCTCTGGACCGGCATACCTGAGCCAGATTTAAGAAAGACTGCTGCAGGGTGGAACTCGATGAGCCGGGCCCTGATAGGCTGGTCTGCTGGGTGGAGGTCTGACGAGAGAGAAGTCCGGATGTGGAAAATGGAGGCCCTCATGGAGTGGAGGGTCGCCTGGCTTGTTGCGAGGATGCTGGGATGGTGGACCAGGGCTAGAACCCACCATCCCTCCTGCGGCGCCTCGTGAGCGGCTGGTCACAGGGAGAGCCAGTAGCAGCTCTGCCCCATGTCTGCGAGTCATGCTGAGAGAAAGACACAAAAGGACGCCTGTCTTCAGAAACTCTCGAGCTCATTCGCCAACATGGCAAGGCGCGAACCTCAGGTGACCAAATGCTATCGTCCAAGCTTGCAAGGCAGTGCAGAGAAGCGATTAAAGAAGACCTCAAAGACAGAAGAGCAGAAATACTGGAAGATGAAGCAGAAGCCAGGAAAAGCATTCGCAATGAACATCTGTCCTTTGCCAACTATAAGACCAAGATGACTGCCCTTCAGCACCCTGATGGATCTATCACATTTTCCAGAAAGGCAATGGAGATTATCCATGACTTCTACTCAGATCTCTTTAATAGCCACGTCCACCTGCCCACATACCAAATTCCACAGGATGGATATGTCATTCCCAAAAGTTCTCCCTTCTGAAATCTGACATGCCATTTCATAGAGAAAGAAGGAAAAAGCACCAGGCCCAGACAAAATCAGACCCGAACACCTGAAGAATCAGCCGTTGGTACTCATCAATACACTAGCTCGGCTCTTCACATGCTACCTGTCCGAATGCAAGGTGCCCTCCCAATGGAAAACCAGCAGGACAGTTCTACTGTTCAAGAATGGAGACATTCATGAAATTGGAAACTATTGCCCCATTTGCCTGTTGTCCGTCATCTACAATCTGTTTACACAAGTCATCCTGAAGAGGATTGGCAGAATACTAGATGAAGGACAAACATGCGAGCAAGCTGGCTTCTGGAAAGGATTCAGCATAATCAACCGTATCCACATGGTAACCAAGCTCATTGAGGTTTGTAGGCAGTACAAGATGCCACTCGGTCTCACATTCATTGATTTAAAGAAAGCCTTTGATTCTGTGGAGACTGAAGCAGTCATCAAAGCCCTAGCCAAACAGGGTGTTCAACCCAATACATCAAGATCCTTCGTGAGCTGTATTACAGATTCACCACCAGGATCTCACCATTCTGCAAGGAAGTGAGCATTGATGTCAAAAGAGAGGTTCGACAGGGTGATACCATTTCACCAAAACTCTTCAGTGCCACCCTCAAGAACATCTTGCAACTATTAGAATGGGAAGGAATGGGAGTGAAGATAGATGGACGGCAACTACACCACGTCTGCTTCACTGATGACATCATTCTAATAACACCAAACATTAGCCAAGCAGAACAAATGCTGGCTGACTTCAACTGAGAATGTGGAAAGATAGGACTACAGTTGAATCTAAAGAAAACTATGTCTATGAAAAATGAACTAGTTCCAGAGGCCCCATTCACTCTCAATGGAACAGACATCTCTGAATGTCGCACTTATGTGGACCTAGGTCAAGAAGTCAACATGATGAATGACCTAAAACCTGAGCTGCACAGGAGAAAGAGAGTAGCATGGAATGCCTTCAAAGGCATCGAAGAAATAGCTAAATGCACAAAGAACCTCTGGCTCCGGGCACATCTCTTTGACTCCACCGTTCTTCCTGCAATAACATATGCCTCGGAAACCCTGGGCCCTATGAAAGCACGATGAGAATGCTATTCGGGTCTCCCAGAAAGGAATCAAAAGAGCTATGCTTGGAATATCAAGCCTCACTCAAGTGAGAGAAGGAATCCAGAGTTCCGACCTCTGTCGCTATTCCAGAATCAGGGACTGTCTCGTTTGCCAAGGCATTGAAAATCACATGGTCTGGACATGTATGCGATTTGGAGACAACTACTGCTCTAGAGCCTTTACCGACTGGATCCCATGAGATGTCAAAAGATCAGGTGGCCTCCCACTGTTGCAGGACTCCTCGAAGAGCCGCAGCATCTGCCATGTATTGCCCCCTGCAGATCACTTCATAGATAAGTCGGTAGTTTAAATGTGGCACTTTATCTGACCATGTATTCCATACTGGCTGGTATAAATATTCTCTCATGCTACCACAATCATCGTGGGACTAGCTAGAGCTTACCAGCATATTTGCCTGGCCACATTTGATCTGTAAGTAATTAGACCAGAGAGAAATGCTGTTTGCTTCCAAGCAAGCAAGCATGGCTCCCTGATAACTCAAAAGGCAACTAAAATACAAAACTACCCTGAAGTTGGAGTGGCGTGTGAAGTCTTGGAGAAATATTTAACTGGCATTAGTATTAGTTTTTGGTACATAGACATGCCATCTCCGAAACCCCTTTCTCTATCCTATAAAGGCATTTCCTCTTGGAAATGCCAAGGAAAAAAACCTGATCTTCCCCCTTTAAGTTTCATCATTAAATGCTCAGGTTGATAGCCTTCTACTGAGACTATACCACCTACATGGTAAAAGCCTGGCAAGCTACCATGCTTTGTTTACTTTTTATGCCAAAGACTAGTAACTATTATGGACCTCAGTTCCCTAACCTGAAGAATGGTTTCAGGCTCCTCCTGTCCCTGTTAGCAAAGTAGATGCCCATCTGTTGCACTTGCTTGTGACAGGATGAATGGCGATGTTACTAGAGCCCACTCGAGCAAATTGATGAACAATGGAGAAGACAGTGACAGTGATAAAGGCATTTCCAGGCAGATCTTGGCTCAAAACATTAGCATATAATAGAGCCTCTTGAGGTGCTGGGAGAAATTACCTAAGGACATTTGACCCTTCGTGCTTCTCATATTAGTGGGAGGTCTGAGTTGCAGGGGTATAAAACCAGCCTGCTTCCTTTCTCTCACTCTTTTTGTGCTCTCTCTTTGTGAGCGCCCCACCCTTCTTGGGAGTCTTGTCTTTTTCTCCTTTTTACAGGGCCTTAACTTCGTGGTGGCCAAATCTTGGCCTACCGTGTCTGGGTTTCTAGATGGGAATCCTAAGCACAGGGTTTTTCCTATTGCTGACTTCTATGCCTGAACCTGTGATAAATAAAGCCTTTTCAAACTGCATCGGATTCCTGACTTCATCCATTCCCGCTGGCTTTGGAGGTAGAAGGGAAATCTCTTCCCGGCACTGTCAGGGGACCCTAGTGATGGCCCCCAACAGCCCACCTACAAGATGGTCAGACTTCCTTGTCAAGTCCTTGTAGGAACGGTTTGAGGCTCTTCAAATTCCTGAATCAACCAGATGCCATTGGGCTACATTGGCACCTGATAGGGTCCAATGGAAATGTTACTGGTGCCTGCTTGAGCAAATCGAAGAATAATGTGATTCAAGTTAAGTGATCAAGTGATCAAGTGAACCATATAGGTTCTGGTGACAAGGACATCATGTTCATCTTGTGGTTCCATGAGGTGCCTTCCCACTTGATTGTATTGTGATGCAATTGATTGAGAAAGCCTATTTTCAAGTCCATTTTCTTTTTGTACCCTACCTGTGCCTTGCTGTCAGAAAAATTACTATATACGGTGCTTTGTACCCCCGTTCTCTAATGATAACTTCTGGCTGGTTGCCTACCTAAGGGTCCAGGCTGGCCAGATGGTGCTAATAAATCTTGCTTTTTTAGCTTTAAGATCTTGATGTGACTGAATAAACGAACTCTGGTATAATATGTATATACACTCTCACACAAATATACCCACGTATTTTTACTCTTTTTGCTATAGTTCTTATCAATCTGAAGTTAAATGCTGGCCTAAAAGGAACTTGGCTGTTACCATTGTAGATGTAATTTTTTGAAGTCAGAGGCTAATACTCATGTCCTCAACAAAAAATTCTTGTTGGTTTTATTTTTGTAATATTTTAAATATAAAATTGTATAGGAGCTGCTGATGTCCCCAACAATACCAGGAAAGGAGTTCCCTTCTACCTCCAAAGTCAGCGGGGGAATGTATGAAAACTCAGGAATCTGGTGCAGTTTTTTTTTGTTTTGTTTTGTTTTTTTTTTTTTGCTTTTTTGGGTCACACCCAGCAATGCTCAGGGAGTTCTCCTGGCTCTGCACTCAGGAATTACTCCTGGCGGTGCTCGGAGGACCATATGGGATGCTGGGGATCGAACTGCCGGCTGGCAGCGTGCAAGGCAAACACCCTACCTGCTGAGCTATAGCTTTGGCCCCCTGACCGGTGCAGTTTTAAAAGGGCTTTACTATCACAAGTTCCAATATACAATCCAAGAGCAGGGAAATCCTCTGGACTCTGGGTTCCCAGGTCGGCCCCAGTCATGTGTGGCCAAGATCTATCTAGAGATGAAAACAGGTAAATAGATCTATTGAAATGCAGCACTTCTGGTGACCTTCTGGCTGTTTACAAGCACCCAGAACTGAGTCAAAGCCTCCCTCACAGATCTATGAGGAGCTGCAAGCTGAATGTAGCTGGAAGCTAAATAGGGCATCACCAAACATAAAATAACATTTTCTTCCTTGTTATAAGAAAAAATGAATTTAAATTCAATGCACATCTACTAGAGAATGTACTACTTACATCAGTGCATATTGGGTTTTTTTTTTTTTACTCAGAGTGATAAAAACTAATTTAAAGCTTTTTTGAATGTTGTGAAAAAGAAAATTCATTTGATGATATTACAAACATTTTTTAAATATCAGAACTAGCTAGACTTAGGTGCTCAATTGTTTCTGAGATTTACAAAAATGCCTCTCAATGTATTATCTCCCTCTCTGCCTGCTTTCATACTTTTATTTAGAACTGTTTTCTTTTCTCGGTGTGAAAGATAGTCTTACAGATTCACATGCTGTTTATGATCTGACCCTCCTATAATCTAAATATTATCTCTAAAAGGGACCTATCTTTGTCATCATTGAGAAATTGTCCCTTTGACCAAAAACACCTGTTCTTTATCAGATTGAATCTGAAAGCTTTAATTTCCCAAATTAAAGGAATGATCTAAAGAAAAACAAATCTTGCCAATGATTGACATTCAGACTAGAGTGTGAATGACTTTGTTATTCCTTCCTGGTTACAGCTTTGGATTTGGTTTAATAAAAAAGAGAAGAAAAGTAAATAACATGAGTCTAAATGTCATGTCTGAGCATGTAAGAACACTGGTTGAATAAGGTTTTTTGTGCCCCCAAAAATCAACTGTTTTAATGCTTGAATGAAAACATTTTATTAATATTTATGTAAATATAAATAAGTACATTTGATTTCTTTTTCATAGTTAGAAAATAGAAAAGTCTACTGGAAAGTTGAAGTGAAAGATATTCCCCAGAGTGGTAAAAACTTAGTGTAGAACTAAGTGCAATATATTAGCTTTTACCTGTGGATTGACTGTTTCCATTTTTAGGATTTGCAGGCATTTTATAGGTGGTTGCAGCAGTAAGTACAAGTTGGTTCTCAGGAATGGCTCATACCTGTGGTAAGATTCCTGGGAAGCTTCCTTCTCCACGTAGCCCATTCTTTTCCATGAATCTAGCAGTCACTTTGTGTGAGGTAGATGTAAGTTCTTTCACTATTTATCTTTGGAAGTTTCAAGTCTTTGTGAGCAAAGTCTGCTGCTGGCCCACATATATCATGGAGCCTATTTCAAGGTTGAATAAATAAAATCTATAGCTTCATGAAAGTATTGACAATGTCACAATGAGGAATGTGGTACAACTGGATGGGAAGAACATGTGGCCATATGGTATAATCAATGGCACATCTTTAAAAAAAAAGTAGTTTGGAAAAAAATGTAGGGAACAAGTAATTTGGGAAATCTTTCCTGGTTTATGCTTTGTTCTGTCTTAGCAGTCCCCCATATCTTTGAGCCTAGATACAAAGAATTTGTTTCATTCATCATACAACACTGCTGCTCAGGCAGTGAGTAATGAGATATTTAATGATCAGCAACTCAGTAAACTTTATTTACAAAAGCTTAGTTTAAATTTAATAGTGAGTTTTAAATTGTCTTAATTTAAACTCTTGCACATCAATTAGCCTTGGGGATGAGAGAGTAAACACGAAAATAATTTATCACTTTGTCAAGTACAAAAGCATGATGTTGGCATGCTCAAAATTCCTAATATAGATTCATTCATTTGCATATCTGTAATTTATTTATTAGATCTATTTGTTAGCTGGGCCATAATTCCTATATTCATGATTTTTAAGGTGAATAAAACCAATATCATGTTTTTTTCTGATGTCACACTCTATGAGATTAGAATAAAGATTTTATTATATTATTTTGGGAAAGAAATTTAATATGATAGATGACAGTGAGTGCTTACTGTATGAATTTATTCATTCAAAGTCTGGCAAGCTACCTGTGTCGTATTTGATGTGCCAGATACCAGTAACAATTATGGACCTCATTCCCATGACCTGATGAAATGGTTTGAGGCTCTTTGTGTTCCTGGAGCAAGCAGGTTCCCTTGGGCTCTACTTGCATGAGACAGGTCATATGGAGATGTTACTGGTGCCCGCTCGAACAAATCCAAGATGAAAGGGAAGACAGAGATACAGTGAAAGTCTATAATGGAAGGAGAGTGCTCATTGGGTTTAGATGGAAGGATATTGGTATTTATGTCTTTGTTAGTGGTGGTGCTATGATATTTTGAAGGGTATTAATGAGTTCCACTAAAAGATATAGTCACATAAACTAATGCTTCCTTAATTTAAAAAATCATCAAGAAGCATGGGTGTTTAGAAATAAGGCTCAAACTCTGGCATGCATGAAGGGAAGATATGTCATTGGACCAAGCAAGCTAGAGGCAGTATGGGACACAGAATATATAAAGCGGTAGCTTCGTGGCCCTAATGCTACTCCACAGGTATGCATGGTGTTTTTGGACTGGGCGATTACCATTTGATTTCTTCTATCACATGCTATTAGAGGAAATAAGAAAATACCACCCACCAAGCTCTCACAGATCCCTCCCAGGCAGTGGGGTGAGGGGGGGGGCACAGCTAGTGTATTTGAAAGAACCACCTCCAGAGCAACATGGGAAAACAGTGCAGAAACCCACCATGAGGAGTGGATGAAGATAAGATCCTGAAGCCTCAACAAGGAATGCCCACATACAACTCTCTCTGATAAAAAAAAATCTAAGACAACATACCGAGTATGTTTAATTTCCTCCGAAGAAATAGTGAAACAGACACCAATAAAATGCAGTAGGATATAAAAGAATCAATGTAATGGATAGCCAATAAACTACAGGAGGAAATGAGAGCAGAAATAAGAAAATTACAAACAGAAAGAGCATTAATTAAAATTTTGCTTGATGAAATGTAAAACTTAATGGGTGTCCTTAACAGGAGAGTAGCAATAGCAGAAAAGAGAATCAGTGAGCTTGAGGATGAGATGAAGAAAACCTCCAGGGAACAGCAAAAGATGAAGAAACTCCTCAAAAAATAACCCAAGGGCATTACAGATTCCAAAGGGATGAATTCAATAAGAACAACAAACTAATCATCAGAGTCCCAGATGGGTAAGGAGGCAACCCCCCCAAAAGAGTGACAGCTAAAGTTATCTTTGCTAAAACAATCCCAGACTGAAGAACTTGATTTCATAGCCTAAGATTTTAGAAAATGGGAGCCAGAGCAATAATTCAGTGGGTAGGGTATTTGTCTTGATACAGCTGACCCGGCTTTGATCCCTGGCATTCCATATGTCCCTCAAGCACTGCCAGGAGTAGTTCTTGAGTGTAGAGCCAGAAGTAGCCCCTGAGCATTATCTGGTGTGATCCAAAAAGCAAAGAAAAAAATCTTTTTTTTTAGAAAACGGCCAATAAAAGGAGCCTAAACCAGGCAAGAAAAAGGAAATATTATGTTTAGGGCACAAATTAATGAGTTGGAATCCTCATCATCAATCCAAATGCTCCAACGAAACTAAAAGTTGGTTCCTTGAAAAATACACAAGATTTATAAACCACTAGCAATACTCAAAAAAGAGAGCGAGAAAACCCCAACAAATTGAGTCAGAAATAAAAGAGGGGGCATCACAACAGAAACTACAGATTGAAAGGATCATCAGAGACTAGTTTTTTTTTAGCCCCAAAGTAAGAAAACTTGGAGAAATGGATAAATTCTTGGATTCATACAGCTTCCTAACACTGAACCAAGATTTGAAACACTGAAAATAAGGAAAGCAAGTGAGAGAGAGAGAAAGAGAGAAAGAGAGAGAGAGAGAGAGAGAGAGAGAGAGAGAGAGAGAGAGAAATGTGCACTGGTGAAAGGATGGGTGTTGGAACTTGATCACTTAATCACTTGAATCCCGTTATTCATCGATTTGCTCGGCGGGCGCCAGTAACATTTCCATTGGACCCTATCACGTGCCAATGTAGCCCAATGGCATCTGTTTGATTTAGGAATATGAAGAGCCTCAAACCGGATGTTGGAACAAAAAAATAAAAAAGAGGCTTTGTTATTTGCTATTCTCTTGAATAGCAAATAATTTCTTTTCCTTCCCTTCCAGACTATGGATTACAGAACATACATTAAAGGGTTGTCATGTGTATCTTTTTGCCTATATTTATGTAATGCTCAGTTCTAGGTTGGTATTAGTACTTTCGAACATTGTTAGCACACTGTTCCATTTTCTGCCGCTTTTTTTTTTTCTTTTTGGGTCACACCCGACAGTGCTCAGGGGTTTCTCCCTAGCTCTGCACTCAGGAATTCCTCCTGGCGGTGCTCGGGGGACCATATGGGATGCCAGGGATCGAACCCGGGCCGGCATGGGCCGGCCGCATGCAAGGCAGGCGCCCTACCCGCTGGGCTATCGCTCCGGCCCCCCAGGGTCCATTTTCTGTCTTACCTAGTCTCTGACTCCCACACGTTTGTTATAATTTCCACCTTTGACAAGACCTCCTGATCCATGTTTCACTTGACCTTGGATATTGGTATCATAATATGTATATATATATTTATGTTGTGCGGGTAGCATACTCTTGTAGTCATCTCAAAATCCAGCATTTATGATGGGCGCGCCGCATGCGGCCACGCAAGCCGAGCTATGATAGGCTGGTCTGCTGGGTGGAGTTCTGACGAGGGGCAAGTCCAGATGTGGAAAATGGAGGTCCTCATGGAGTGGGGGTCATCTGGCTTGTTGTGAGGCTCTGTTGGGGTGGCAGGCCAGGGCTAGAACCTGCCATCCCTCCCCGGGCACCTCGAGCGGCTGGGCACAGTGAGAGTCAGTAGCAGCTCTGCCCCATGGCTGTCTCTGGATCAGCATACCTGGGCTACCCGCATGGCAGAGCCTGGCAAGCTACCCGTGTCGTATTTAATATGCCAGATACCAGTAACAATTATAGACCTCATTCCCATGACCTGATGGAATGTTTTTTTTTTTTAATTTTTTTTATTTTTAAAATTACAAAGATATACAATTAAAAAGTTCATATTTGGGTTTTGGTCAAACAGCGTTGCAGCACCCATCCCGCCACCAGTGCCCATCTCCCTTGATGGAATGGTTTGAGGCTCTTATGTTCCTGGAGCAAGCAGGTGCCCTTGGGCTCTACTTGCATGAGACAGGTCATATGGGGATGTTGCTGGTACCGCCTCGAGCAAATCGAAGATGAACGGGAAGACAGTGATACAGTGATACAGTGATTCTCTTGAAACTTAAAAAATAATCACTGTCGGGCCGGAGCGATAGCCCAGCGGGTAGGGTGTTTGCCTTGCATGCAGCCGGCCTATGCCAGCCGGGTTCGATCCCCGGCATCCCATATGGTCCCCTGAGCACCGCCACATTACTGAATATAGTATGCTTGAGCAATCTGTTCCTTTCCCAAATATCTTATTATTTTTATTTATTATCCTTAGGAAGTCCATTGCTAGTGTGACCATAACATTGAAGAACAATGTTTTCTATAGCCCCAAAAGCAGTGATCTCCTCCCTTGATCACTTGATTACTTGATATCCCATTATTCATTGATTTGCTCTAGCAGGCACCAGTAATATTTCCATTTGACCCTATCACGTGCCAGTGTAGCCCAATGGCATCTGGTTGTTTCAGGAACATTGAGAGCCTCGAACTGTTCATTCAGGTTCTTGATAAGGAAGTCTGACCTTGTTGTAGGTGGGGGGGCCACGTGGTCTTTTGGCGGCCAGTGGGATCCAATTGGTAATGGCTATAGTCCAGCGGTGGTCTCCAGATTGCATTATATGACTAGCCCATCTGATTTTTTGATGCCCTGGCAAACAAGACTGCATCCTTTATTTTGGAACAGTGAAGGAGGTTTGTAACTTCGGATTCCTTCTCTCACTTGAGTGAGGCATGATTTTCCAAGCATGGCTCTTTCTATTCCTCTTTGGGAGACCTGAATAGCATTTTCATTCTGCTTGCATAGGGCCCAGGTCTCTGAGGCATATGTTAGTGCAAGGAAAATGGTAAAGTCAAATAGATAGATGTGTCTGGAGCCACAGGTTCTTTTGTCCTTTTGTCTAGTTCTTTGATGTTTTTGAAGGCAGTCCATGCCGCTCTTTTCCTCCTGTGCAGTTCAGGTTTTAGGTCATTCATCATGTTAATTTCTCGACCTAGGTACACATAGCTGCTGCATTCAGAGATGTTTGTTCCATTGAGAGTGAATGGGGCCTCGGGAACTAGTTCATTTCTCATGAACATAGTTTTGTTGAGATTCAGCTGTAGACCTATTTTTCAACATTCTCGGTCAAAGTCAGCCAGCATTTGTACCCCTTAGCTGATTTTTGGTGTTATTCGAA